>CAXHKU010000929.1:0-18772 GCA_964017125.1 Flabesymbios commensalis | reverse complement strand
CAACTTCAAGTGAGTGAAAATTATTCAGATTTGACAAAATGTAGGTCAACTCTTTTTAAATCGTGCTGATTGATGTCACATTATGGCTTTAACATGCTTAAAATTACTGAATGTGGTAATAATTGAGTGAAAAACCCAATATACTCGGCACCGGGGGTTAAATGGTTAAGGGTGCCATGTTCTGGCTGTAGCGCTTCAAGGGTGCCATGTTCTGGCTGTAGCTGTACGAGGGTCACCACTGTGTCCACAGAGGTGATCGATGTACAATAATTAATGGTGGCTGTGCAGAGATTACGTCCCTCACGACCGCACCCTCCCATCTAGACCCCCCCCCCCCTACCTAACACCTGGCTGTTCCCAGCTACGTCATCACTGGTAAAGGAGCGCGCAGCGCGTGGCACCGCGCCAAAATTAACGTCGATACACTGGTTTCAACCTTAACTCCACGAACCTGTCATTAACGTGATTGCCTAGTCACATTGAGAGGTGAGAGACAAGGATATTTCTCTGAAAGACCCAGTTGGATCAGCGGGGCTCGAACCCGGGACGCATGTATGACTGCTACGTCATCACTGGTAAACGAGCGCGCAGCACGTGGCCCTACGCGAAATTATCGTCGATACAATATGTTTACAATCGTTTTAACCTTAATTCCACAAAGCCGTCATCATCGTGTACCCTGATGACATCGCCATTTTTAAATGTAATAGTTCAAAAAGATCACAAGTTTACGCCTGCTGAAATTGGCCAAGTTTTCATAGGCCCTTGAAATATTTGTCTCAATTTCATGGTATCCGAGTAATATATATATATATATATATATATATATATATATATATATTTATTATACTTACCTATTAATTTGTACTTTACTTTTAATTTGAAATGTACATATTGTATTTTGAATTTGTATATATGTTTTAGAGGGCCCATTGCAAACTAGCAATTAAATTTGCTAAATGGTTACCCTCTTGAAATAAAGTTTATTATTATTATTATTATTATTATTATTATTATTATTATTATTATTATTATTATTATTATTATTATTATTATTATTATTATTATTATTATTATTATTATTATTATTATTATTATTATTATTATTATTATTATTATTATTATTATTATTATTATTATTATTATTATTATTATTATTATTATTATTATTATTATTATTATTATTATTATTATTATTATTATTATTATTATTATTATTATTATTATTATTATTATTATTATTATTATTATCATCATCATTATTATTATTATTATTATTATTATTATTATTATTATTATTATTATTATTATTATTATTATTATTATTTTTATCAGATAGACTTTAGACGTCAGAATCTGACGACTGAAGTCTATCCCCGCACTGTATTAGTGAAAATATTTCTAATGACTGTAGACCCATAACATAGGTTTTCAAATGAATCAGAAAGAGCTAACTAAGACAGTTATGATGATTTCAAATTGAAAATAACCATTTGGCCTCAATGATTTTTATAAAACATTTAGCGCTCTAAGGGTTAATGTTAGGGCACTGTTGGTGAATGGCTCGTTTTGCTAGGATTACCAGTTGTATGTTCAGGGGGTTAGCAGTTGTTGCTGAGTTCATGTCACCTTCAACTCTTTCAACACAGAAACGTGAAATATGGTGACAGTGAAATACGGCGACGGGGGAATATGGTGACAGTTAAATACGGTGACAGAGAAATACGGTGACGGGGGAATATGGTGACAGTGAAATACGGTGACGGGGGAATATGGTGACAGAGAAATACGGTGACGGAGAAATACGGTGACAGGGGAGTATGGTGACAGTGAAATACGGTGACGGGGGAATATGGTGACAGTGAAATACGGTGACGGAGAAATACGGTGACGGGGGAGTATGGTGACGGTGAAATACGGTGACTGGGGAATATGGTGACAGTGAAATACGGTGACGGGGGAATATGGTGACAGTGAAATACGGTGACGGGGGAATATGGTGACAGTGAAATACGGTGACGGGGGAATATGGTGACAGTGAAATACGGTGACGGGTGAATATGGTGACTGGGGAATATGGTGACAGTGAAATATGGTGACGGTGAAATACGGTGACTGAGGAATATGGTGACAGTGAAATACGGTGACGGGGGAATATGGTGACAGTGAAATACGGTGACGGGGGAATATTGTGACAGTGAAATACGGTGACGGGGGAATCTGGTGACAGTGAAATACGGTGACGGGGAAATATGGTGACAGTGAAATACGGTGACGGGAGAATATGGTGACAGTGAAATACGGTGACGGGGGAATATGGTGACAGTGAAATACGGTGACAGGGAAATATGGTGACAATGAAATACGGTGACGGGGGAATATGGTGACGGTGAAATACGGTGACGGTGGAATATGGTGACAGTGAAATACAGTGACGGGGAAATATGGTGACAGTGAATTACAGTGACGGGGAAATATGGTGACGGTGAAATACGGTGACAGGGAAATATGGTGACAGTGAAATACGGTGACGGGGGAATATGGTGACAGTGAAATACAGTGACGGGGAAATATGGTGACGGTGAAATACGGTGACAGGGAAATATGGTGACAGTGAAATACGGTGACGGGGGAATATGGTGACGGTGAAATACGGTGACGGTGGAATATGGTGAGAGTGAAATACAGTGACGGGGAAATATGGTGACAGTGAATTACAGTGACGGGGAAATATGGTGACGGTGAAATACGGTGACGGGGAAATATGGTGGGGGTGAAATACACTGACGGGAATATGGTGACAGTGAAATACGGTGACGGGGGAATATGGTGACGGTGAAATACGGTGACGGGGAAATATGGTGACAGTAAAATACGGTGACGGGAAATATGGTGGGGGTGAAATACGGTGACGGGAATATGGTGACAGTGAAATACGGTGACGGGGGAATATGGTGACAGTGAAATACAGTGACGGGGAAATATGGTGATGGTGAAATACGGTGACAGGGAAATATGGTGGGGGTGAAATACGGTGACGGGGGAATATGGTGACAGTGAAATACGGTGACGGGGAAATATGGTGACGGTGAAATACGGTGACAGGAATATGGTGACAGTGAAATACGGTGACGGGGGAATATGGTGACAGTGAAATACGGAGACGGGGAAATATGGTGACGGTGAAATACGGTGACGGGGAAATATGGTGGGGGTGAAATATGGTGACGGGGAAATATGGTGACAGTGAAATACGGTGACGGAGAAATACGGTGATAGGGGAGTATGGTGACAGTGAAATACGGTGACGGGGGAATATGGTGACAGTGAAATACGGTGACGGAGAAATACGGTGACAGGGGAGTATGGTGACGGTGAAATACGGTGACTGGGGAATATGGTGACAGTGAAATACGGTGACGGGGGAATATGGTGACAGTGAAATACGGTGACGGGGGAATATGGTGACAGTGAAATACGGTGACGGGTGAATATGGTGACTGGGGAATATGGTGACAGTGAAATACGGTGACAGGGGAATATGGTGACAGTGAAATACGGTGACGGAGAAATACGGTGACGGGGGAGTATGGTGACGGTGAAATACGGTAACTGGGGAATATGGTGACAGTGAAATACGGTGACGGGGGAATATGGTGACAGTGAAATACGGTGACGGGGGAATATGGTGACAGTGAAATACGGTGACGGGGGAATCTGGTGACAGTGAAATACAGTGACGGGGAAATATGGTGACAGTGAAATACGGTGACGGGAGAATATGGTAACGGTGAAATACGGTGACTGAGGAATATGGTGACAGTGAAATACGGTGACGGGGGAATATGGTGATAGTGAAATACGGTGACGGGGGAATATTGTGACAGTGAAATACGGTGACGGGGGAATCTGGTGACAGTGAAATTCGGTGACGGGGAAATATGGTGACAGTGAAATACGGTGACGGGAGAATATGGTGACAGTGAAATACGGTGACGGGGGAATATCGTGACAGTGAAATACGGTGACAGGGAAATATGGTGACAGTGAAATACGGTGACGGGCGAATATGGTGACGGTGAAATACGGTGACGGGGGAATATGGTGACAGTGAATTACAGTGACGGGGAAATATGGTGACGGTGAAATACGGTGACAGGGAAATATGGTGACAGTGAAATACGGTGACGGGGGAATATGGTGACAGTGAAATACAGTGACGGGGAAATATGGCGACGGTGAAATACGGTGACAGGGAAATATGGTGACAGTGAAATACGGTGACAGGGAAATATGGTGACAGTGAATTACAGTGACGGGGGAATATGGTGACGGTGAAATACGGTGACAGGGAAATATGGTGACAGTGAAATACGGTGACGGGGGAATATGGTGACAGTGAAATACAGTGACGGGGAAATATGGCGACGGTGAAATACGGTGACAGGGAAATATGGTGACAGTGAAATACGGTGACGGGGGAATATGGTGACAGTGAAATACAGTGACGGGGAAATATGGTGACGGTGAAATACGGTGACGGGGAAATATGGTGGAGGTGAAATACGCTGACGGGAATATGGTGACAGTGAAATACGGTGACGGGGGAATATGGTGACGGTGAAATACGGTGACGGGGAAATATGGTGACAGTAAAATACGGTGACGGGGAAATATGGTGGGGGTGAAATACGGTGACGGGAATATGGTGACAGTGAAATACAGTGACGGGAAATATGGTGACGGTGAAATACGGTGACGGGGAAATATGGTGGGAGTGAAATACGGTGACGGGGAAATATGGTGACAGTGAAATACGGTGACGGGGAAATATGGTGACGGTGAAATACGGTGACGGGAATATGGTGACAGTGAAATACGGTGACGGGGGAATATGGTGACAGTGAAATACGGTGACGGGGGAATATGGTGACGGTGAAATACGGTGACGGGGAAATATGGTGACAGTAAAATACGGTGACGGGGAAATATGGTGGGGGTGAAATACGGTGACTGGGGAATATGGTGACAGTGAAATACGGTGACAGGGGAATATGGTGACAGTGAAATACGGTGACGGAGAAATACGGTGACGGGGGAGTATGGTGACGGTGAAATACGGTAACTGGGGAATATGGTGACAGTGAAATACGGTGACGGGGGAATATGGTGACAGTGAAATACGGTGACGGGGGAATATGGTGACAGTGAAATACGGTGACGGGGGAATCTGGTGACAGTGAAATACAGTGACGGGGAAATATGGTGACAGTGAAATACGGCGACGGGGAAATATGGTGACGGTGAAATACGGTGACGGGAATATGGTGACAGTGAAATACGGTGACGGGGGAATATGGTGACAGTGAAATACGGTGACGGGGAAATATGGTGACGGTGAAATACGGTGACGGGGAAATATGGTGACGGTGATATACGGTGACGGGGAAATATGGTGGGGGTGAAATATGGTGACGGGGAAATATGGTGACAGTGAAATACGGTGACGGGAATATGGTGACAGTGAAATACGGTGACGGGGAATATGGTGACAGTGAAATACAGTGACGGGAAAATATGGTGACGGTGAAATACGGTGACAGGAAAATATGGTGACAGTGAAATACGGTGACGGGGGAATATGGTGACAGTGAAATACGGTGACGGAGAAATACGGTGACGGGGGAGTATGGTGACGGTGAAATACGGTGACTGGGGAATATGGTGACAGTGAAATACGGTGACGGGGGAATATGGTGACAGTGAAATACGGTGAGGGGGGAATATGGTGACAGTGAAATACGGTGACGGGGGAATATGGTGACAGTGAAATACGGTGACGGGGGAATATGGTGAATGGGGAATATGGTGACAGTGAAATACGGTGACGGGGGAATATGGTGACAGTGAAATACGGTGACGGAGAAATACGGTGACGGGGGAGTATGGTGACGGTGAAATACGGTGACTGGGGAATATGGTGACAGTGAAATACGGTGACGGGGGAATATGGTGACAGTGAAATACGGTGACGGGGGAATATGGTGACAGTGAAATACGGTGACGGGGGAATCTGATGACAGTGAAATACGGTGACGGGGAAATATGGTGACAGTGAAATACGGTGACGGGAGAATATGGTGACGGTGAAATACGGTGACTGAGGAATATGGTGACAGTGAAATACGGTGACGGGGAAATATGGTGACAGTAAAATACGGTGACGGGGAAATATGGTGGGGGTGAAATACGGTGACGGGAATATGGTGACAGTGAAATACGGTGACGGGGGAATATGGTGACAGTGAAAACAGTGACGGGGAAATATGGTGACGGTGAAATACGGTGACGGGGAAATATGGTGGGGGTGAAATACGCTGACGGGAATATGGTGACAGTGAAATACGGTGACGGGGGAATATGGTGACGGTGAAATACGGTGACGGGGAAATATGGTGACAGTAAAATACGGTGACGGGGAAATATGATGGGGGTGAAATACGGTGACGGGAATATGGTGACAGTGAAATACGGTGACGGGGAAATATGGTGACGGTGAAATACGGTGACGGGGAAATATGGTGGGGGTGAAATACGGTGACGGGGGAATATGGTGACAGTGAAATACGGTGACGGGGAAATATGGTGACGGTGAAATACGGTGACGGGAATATGGTGACAGTGAAATACGGTGACGGGGGAATATGGTGACAGTGAAATACGGTGACGGGGAAATATGGTGACGGTGAAATACGGTGACGGGGAAATATGGTGGGGGTGAAATATGGTGACGGGGAAATATGGTGACAGTGAAATACGGTGACGGGAATATGGTGACAGTGAAATACGGTGACGGGGAATATGGTGACAGTGAAATACAGTGACGGGAAAATATGGTGACGGTGAAATACGGTGACAGGAAAATATGGTGACAGTGAAATACGGTGACGGGGGAATATGGTGACAGTGAAATACGGTGACGGAGAAATACGGTGACGGGGGAGTATGGTGACGGTGAAATACGGTGACTGGGGAATATGGTGACAGTGAAATACGGTGACGGGGGAATATGGAGAAAGTGAAATACGGTGACGGGGGAATATGGTGACAGTGAAATACGGTGACGGGGGAATATGGTGACAGTGAAATACGGTGACGGGGGAATATGGTGACTGGGGAATATGGTGACAGTGAAATACGGTGACGGGGGAATATGGTGACAGTGAAATACGGTGACGGAGAAATACGGTGACGGGGGAGTATGGTGACGGTGAAATACGGTGACTGGGGAATAAGGTGACAGTGAAATACGGTGACGGGGGAATATGGTGACAGTGAAATACGGTGACGGGGGAATATGGTGACAGTGAAATACGGTGACGGGGGAATCTGATGACAGTGAAATACGGTGACGGGGAAATATGGTGACAGTGAAATACGGTGACGGGAGAATATGGTGACGGTGAAATACGGTGACTGAGGAATATGGTGACAGTGAAATACGGTGACGGGGGAATATGGTGACAGAGAAATACGGTGACGGGGGAATATTGTGACAGTGAAATACGGTGACGGGGAATCTGGTGACAGTGAAATACGGTGACGGGGAAATATGGTGACAGTGAAATACGGTGACGGGAGAATATGGTGACAGTGAAATACAGTGACGGGGGAATATGGTGACAGTGAAATACGGTGACAGGGAAATATGGTGACAGTGAAATACGGTGACGGGGGAATATGGTGACGGTAAAATACGGTGACGGGGGAATATGGTGACAGTGAAATACAGTGACGGGGAAATATGGTGACAGTGAATTACAGTGACGGTGAAATATGGTGACGGTGAAATACGGTGACAGGGAAATATGGTGACAGTGAAATACGGTGACGGGGGAATATGGTGACAGTGAAATACAGTGACGGGGAAATATGGTGACGGTGAAATACGGTGACAGGGAAATATGGTGACAGTGAAATACGGTGACTGGGGAATATGGTGACAGTGAAATACAGTGACGGGGAAATATGGTGACGGTGAAATACGGTGAAGGGGAAATATGGTGGGGGTGAAATACGGTGACGGGAATATGGTGACAGTGAAATACGGTGACGGGGGAATATGGTGACGGTGAAATACGGAGACGGGGAAATATGGTGACAGTAAAATACGGTGACGGGGAAATATGGTGGGGGTGAAATACGGTGACGGGAATATGGTGACAGTGAAATACGGTGACGGGGGAATATGGTGACAGTGAAATACGGTGAAGGGGAAATATGGTGACGGTGAAATACGGTGACGGGGAAATATGGTGGGGGTGAAATACGGTGACGGGGGAATATGGTGACAGTGAAATACGGTGACGAGGAAATATGGTGACGGTGAAATACGGTGACGGGAATATGGTACAGTGAAATACGGTGACAGGAAAATATGGTGACAGTGAAATACGGTGACGGGGAATATGGTGACGGTGAAATACGGTGACAGGGAAATATGGTGACAGTGAAATACGGTGACGGGGAATATGGTGACGGTGAAATACGGTGACGGGGGAATATGGTGACGGTGAAATACGGTGACGGGGAAATATGGTGACGGTGAAGTACGTGTCCAATCAGCAAAATTAGCAAATGACCAATCTGATGAATTTCCATCAGTCGTGTGTGGCGTCAGTGAGAAGGATTGATGAGATGAGTAGGGGCCGCTGTATCCCAGACATTGTGTTAATCACGTAGTTGAACATCACACATCCGCACATCCAAAAGGCTCGTACTAGGCTACCTAGATCACAATAGAGTGCCGTTAATCAGTGAATAAATTCTGCCACAAACTCAGGCGCCTGTTGCCTCATTTAATACACCTCACTCTGGTAATTTGTCAAGTCATAAACGCTTTAGGTCTTCGAAACTTTTCATTAAGTTGAATTTGACATCGGCTGATGTAAATACCAGTCCCGAATGAATGAAAAATACACAAAATTTAAAAATTAGTTCGCATCATGTAATGTTAGAAAAAACATAATGCTTATTTGAGGTCTACACGTGTTTCTATTTGAGGTGTACAACTGGTTTATTTGAGGTCGACACCTGTTTTGTTTGGGGTCGCCACCTGGTTTATATAATGTCCACACCTGTTTTATTTGAGGTCGACACTTCCTTTATTTGAGGTCGACACCTGGTTTATTTGAGGTCGACACCTGGTTTATTTGAAGTCGACGCCTGGTCAATTTGAGGACGATGCCTGGTCTATTTGAGGACGACACCTGGTCTATTTGAAGTCGACACCTGCTCTATTTGAGGTGTACATATGTTTTTCTTTGGTGTCTGCACCTATTTCATTTGAGGTAGACACCTGTCTCATTTGAGGTCGACATCTGGTTTATTTGAGGTCGACACCTGGTCTATTTGAGGTCGACACTTGTTTTATTTGAGGTCGACACCTGCTTTTTTGCAGTCTACGCCTGTTTTATTTGAAGTCGACATCTGTTTTATTTGAGGCTGACACCTGTTTTATATGAGGTTGACACTTTGTTTATTTGACGTCTACATCTACATGAGAGCAAGCACGCTACTTCTTGTCCACATAGGCTCCCCGCCATACTGATTTATTGATTGTGTGGAGAAGAAACCTTTTTCAAACAACCATACCAGAGCGGGGGACGAACCTATCATCTTCGCTGTGACAGTCAAACAACACTAACTACTACATACCAGGGCCACCGCTTCATGCTTCTGTGTGCTTTGTTAGGAATAGAAGAAAATATTCAGCATAATCACTTTCTTATCTTATGTAGTATTTCAGGCACGATCCTGATTTCAAAAGTGATTATAGAAACGGTGCCATTTTATTCCCTGGTAACAAAAACATATGGCTTGGTGAAAAAAAATCAAGCTTTCATGTCAAATATTGAGGAAGATATGATAACTTTAGTGATTTCATGGCGGCCTTTTTGAATTTTGCATGATAAATGATGTCAAATAAAGGTATCATATATTTTATTGTATTCATTGATACTGAAACATATGATTTGATGAAATAATCTCGTTCTCTATGTCAATTATTGACGAAGATATGTTAACTTTAATGATGTCATAGCGGCCATATTTAATTTTGCTTTTTGAAAAAATCCATCAACCCACATTCGCCAAGATATCATCGCTAATAAACAAAAGAGAAAACAAAAATCAGCCAAAACAAGGTCACCCCCTCCCCAACAATGGCTGCTGGGCGGGGGCCCTAGGGTAGTGGTTATCACCGCTGCCTTTCACGCCAGAGTTCGGGGTTCGGTTCCCGGTCTCGGCGGTTTGAAAGAAACAAAAATGTTTCTTTCCCATCCACGTGTGAAAGTTAGTATTGTGGGGAGCCTCCGTGACCGAGACGTAGCGTGCTCGGCCTCAGACCGCCAGGGTTTGAATTTCGAATCCTGTGTCTGGAGGACAGTGTCATCTCAATCATCTCACCATCCTCAGGAGGTTCTCCTGGCCCAGTTTAGCCTATATGTGCACAAAGGTGGCATAAAGCCCGATTTATTTCATTTCCAATGGCTGCTGGACTAAAAACGGATGATCTCTGGTAGGCCTAATATCTATCTACCGTTGACGTCATAAACTAGGCCACGGCGTGAATAAAGTAACGTCAGGCTAAAGTAGCAACACGCTTGATGCATTTCAATCCTACAGCACTTATGTTGACTACAGTAGAATCAGTTGTTCAAGTAAAATATGTTTTAAATCTTGAGTATTGATAAATGTTATAACTTAAACCACGGTTGTGAGACAAAGCTTTAAATGAATAGCTCAAGATATATATGGGCTACGGTTAGCCTATAGGTCTACTGGCACTCAATAATACATCATGATATACAGCGAATTAGGAAGACCGAAAAAATTTATCAAACGCCATGTATCAACCACTTTTTTAATCACATAATGCTTTAGCAGCTTCAGTAGTGCTTAGCAAACCAGTTCTTCCAGAAATACACAATCAAAGCAGTGCATGTATAAACTACAAAATCGATCGTTAAGAAAACTATACAACTCTCATTGATTTTTTTTTACCAGCGCCATTTGTTAATAGCACGATTTCTCAGCAGATATCATAACATATGATACAACTTGAATTTGGCTGTAGGCTGGGCATAACTGTAACTTCAGATTATGTAGGGGGCCTACTATTTAAAACAATAAATTATTAATTGGAGAGATTTAATGCATTATCTGTTTAAATTAATACCACTTTAGTCAAGCGCGATCAATAAAGCAATAGTTAACCCTTTAAATGTGATCTATCACCCCTTATATGGTATGAATAATTATGTCCTTATATGGGGTGATTGGCTATCATGTGACCCTCTCAGAGGGTCACATGATAGCCAATCACACCATATATAGGGTGATTGGCTATCATGTGACTCTCTCAGAGGGTCACATGATAGCCAATCACCCCATATAAGGAAACACTTGTGGCTTGTGGCAACTTTGATTTATTTGTCACAAATTTATTCATACTATATAAGGGGTGATATGTCACCTTTAAGTACTAATACGTCTATACTGCCGTGCAAAGCCAAAATGCAGTATCTGCTTACTTTACAAGTAAACAGATACTGCCTTTTGCCTTTGCACATCTATTTTTTTAATATAGCTGTTTTTTAGTCTTTCTAACTTGTCCTTCAAAAAAAAGAGAATTTTAAAGAAAATGTGTAATAAATGTTGACAATTGCTATATATTTAGGTTCAAATTTTACAAATATAAGTACGTTTTTCCCACAACGAGTGCTAATGTGTGCGTCGCAACCCTGCGAGAAATTAACGTCGATACACTGGTTTCAACCTTAACTCGACGAGGCAGGCATTACCGTTATCGCGATGTCACGTTGAAGGGAGACACAAGGCCATTTCTATGAAAATCACACGCAGGAAAATTATAATGAAATAAATCGAGCTTTAGATCACGTTTTTGCACACACAGGCTAAACTGGGTCAGGAGAATCTCCTGAGGATGATGAGATGAGTGAGATGACACTACCCTCCAGACACAGGATTGGAAATTCGAACCTTGGAGGTCTGAGGTCGAGCACGCTACCTTTCAGTCATGGAGGCTCCTCACAATACTGAGTTTCACGAGTGGATGGGGAAGAAACACTTTAGTTTCTTTCAAACCGCCGAGACCGGGAAACGAGCCCCGAACTCTATTAGCGTGAAAGGCAGCGGTGCTAACCACTGTCCTAGGGCCCCCGCAGGATATGCGGGGTTTGAACCCGTGACGCATGCATGACTGGCGAGGAAGTCAGGCGCCCTACCAAAGCGCCACGTCCTCTTCTCTGCTAATCGCGTCCATGGCAGTTTGTAGTCTTCCTGATTGTCCTTAAAAATACAGCTCGTTTGAAAAATGTGCATTCAACTTGAAAAATTAGCATATAGAGGTCTATTTTGACTCAAATTGGCATATAGAGGTCTATTTTGACTCAAATTGGCATATAGAGGTCTATTTTGACTCAAATGGTACACAATAATATAAGTAAATTTTACCTACTTGAAGTTGTGGGTCGCGGTAGCGAGACACAGCCTCAATACCCAGGGGGCCAAACCACCATTTTTCAGAAAAACAGACATGGCCTGCTGTAAAAGGTTGGCCACTGGAAATCTTTTTTATGGGGGGAGGGGAGGGTCGCGGTAACGATACACAACCTCAAGTGGATAAAAAGTTAAATTGTAGGCCTACGATGCAGCGCTTTAACCCTTCCAAGCCTGAGTTTACCATTGGTCATCTTCATCCACCACAAGCCGCGGATTGCTCTCGCAATTTTCGACTTTTAGTGGTTGAAGATGACTTGAAGTGGGTGGCAAATGAAAACAAATATATTGTTATTAATATAAAAAAAGTTCCATATAAATTTTCGTTTTAAAGCCCCTAGGTGTAGAAAATTAGGTCCTTTTTCAGAAATGCAAACTGATGCTTTGCTGCATCGTGAGGGCTTGAAGGGTTAACCCTTTCAGCGCGGGAATCGATTTAGACTCAGAATCTGACGTCTGTAGACGTAGAGATTCTGACGTCAAAAGTCGATCCCCGCACTGAAAGAATTTAAATATTTATAACGGTCGTAGATCCATAACATAGGTATTCAAATGAAGCGGAAAGAGCTGAATAAGACATTTATGAAGATTTCAAATTAAAAAACCCGTTGTTCTCCCTGGTTTGTATAAACCATATTTGAGCGCTTGAAGGGTTAAGAGATACAATAGTGTGTGTGGATGACAATGTGGTTCTTTGAGACCTGCATTGTTCAGTCCACTATGTTTATTGAGTACTAGGAACTGGTTTAGATTGAAGATCACCTGAGTCAATCTGTACAAGATAACGAATGTTTGAAAATAACATGACGTATTTTAGCCGTGTCGTCCTCTCCGAGGCAGTTGATAGATGTATTTGCTTTACCGGAAAAAGTCAACCTGGCGGTTATTGAGAGCGATGCCAACCCCAAGGTCCGAAACATGTCCATAGCTTTTTAATGACTGTGCCACCTCTGAGCATGCGGGCATGGAACTGGAATGTTACTGATTCTAAAAAAAATATTTTCTACCTGATAATTCCCCTATATAATCAGATATGACAGTCCAAAGAAATGTCCCACGATTTTGTACGCGGTCAATCTCTGGCTGAAACCTGTTCCAGCCACTGGGGCTAGACGTAACTATCTTATGTGAGAAGAAAGGCAAGGTCAAAGTGACGGCTGATAACCTCTTTAATAAACAGTAATAGACTGATAGATAGTATGGAGCTGTATTCGGGTCAAAACTGTCAGGAAGTCGTTCGAGTCAAACTCTCGTTCTGATTTAATGACATACGTTTTAATTGACGCATTTGTAATGTTGGCATTGTTGCTTATCTCATCTTAACCGACACGATTATGGTCTTCTTCACAGTTACATAAGGTAATTGAACAGCAATCTCTTTTTAATTTTGCAACTCTCGTTCTTCTTTAATGACATACGTTTTAATTGACGCATTTGTAATGTTGCGTACCTCATCTTAATAAACACACTTGTGGACTTCTTTAGTTGCATAAGTTAATTGAGCCGTAATCTCATTTTAATTGACATGCCTGTAGTCTGCTTTACGGCTATACAAGTTAATTGAACGCGTCCCGCTCTTCTTGACTGTCTAACGTTCAACTGTGATTGGCATTGCTGTTGACGGGGAATCATGTTAGTTGAGTAATCTGTGTTTTAGCCGACTAAGAACGAACGCGCATCCGATTTAGCGCAGTGTTTACAGCTCTACATAAAACACGTGGAGATAACTTGACCTTAATGTGATCTGTCCCAAGGTCACATTCTGGCCAATAATAATTGTGGGGTTCGACACGTGGTTTACACTTGTTCTTCACCGGCAACAGCGCCATCTGGAGAGTGGGGGAGAATTATGGTCTGTCAACATGGATGGACATAGTTGAATAATGCTCAACAACAAAATGATGTATATTAATGTTTATTTATTGATGTCATTCTTCAGTTATTACATACATTGATCACTGTTTCTAATATTGTTGTAAAATAGGCAATCTCATGGATTATACCCACCCTCACCGTCATTTCGTCCCATTTTCACTGAATGACGTTCTTTCAATGGACTTTTAACATTTAAAATTCCCCATTATCGACAGTTGGGTATAAACCAGGAGATAATCACTAAATCAGATAGCCGTAAAATATATGTTATGGTTAATATAAATGACATAAATAACATTAATGATTATTATTCGTAATATATTAAACGTAGACTAAACAGATATAGTAGTAGTGCATCTCTCAAGCTTAATTAGACTAATATCTATTTTCGCCCACCACCACAACCTGCATCACAGTATTTTTTTTTCGTTATTTTATACTATAAAGTTTACCTCCGAAAAATGTCTGCTAGATTATGTGTGTACAATACTCTGGGTGGCTTAAAGCTGAGTAAAATAAAACTATAGGGCTCACCGGTAGATCTACTCAGCTACTGGAACCACATTATCTAGCCTTTTTTGTAGTCTATTGTTTGTTCTTAGTCGGTTAAAACGCAGATGATTCAACTAAAATGAGTCCCCGTCAACAGCAATGCCAATCACAGTTGAACGTCAGACAGTCAAGAAGAACGAGAGGCGTTCAATTAACTTGCATAGCCGTAAAGAAGACTGCAGGCATGTCAATTAAAATGAGATTACGGCTCAATTAACTTATGCAACTAAAGAAGACCACAAGTGTGTCGGTTAAGATGAGATAAGCAACAATGCCAACATTACAAATGCGTCAATTAAAACGTATGTCATTAAATCAGAACGAAAGTTTGCGTCAAATGACTTCCTGACAGTTTTGACCCGAATACAGCTCCATAAATCGCATGTAGTGACACAGCCGTTTATTTGTAATCCATATATTGTGTGCGCCTTCTCAGGTGAAGGAACTCGCATAAAATTTGTCCATTTGTACACGTTCACAGACGAGTTTCGTCATGATTAGGGTAAGAATAATCCGAAAGTGTAGAAATACCACAAAACTACAAAGAAGTCATTAGTGGTGGTCTGCCACTAGCACTGTAGCATATTGATATCCAGGTATAGGCCTACACTAGGCCTATGCAAACAAATGGTTCGACATTGAAACAGTTCTGAGCTAGGTCTGCACAGTGTCGAGTATAAATGTCACCCTGACTTTTTACAAGCATGAATAAAATATAATATTAATCATTTTTTCACTCTTTAGATAACCGAGGATTGGATGTTTTGAGATAATGGTTGATTGTTGCAGCATATCTGATAACCATGGTAATAAATCAACCAGATGAACAACATGGTCATTCACCAGGTGGCTCTGTCTACTACTGGACCGTATATTACTGTCAATCCTTGTGTTGCTCAGACCGTATATTTTACATTTTCAAAGGCCCTTTTTTATATATAACATATACGAAAGCGAATATTATGTACAAGCAAACCTTATGTCAGATGTCATGGAAAAGCTGTAGATAACGTTAGGAGTTCAAGCTTTAAAAAAACTAACACAAAATTTAGCCGGACAGGGGATAAGTCATTTTTTGGAGATTTTGAGTAAAACGCGAAACACTAGTATACGTTTTGTTACATTTATGACATAAAAAAATTACATAGCTCACAATGGGGTCTCATTTCATGCATGTTGGTAAAAAAATTACTTAGGCCATTATTGCTTTAGTGTGATGTAACTCCTGACAAAAAATGACTAGTCGCCCCCCCCCCCCCCCCTAACTGAAGTCTCTATATATTAGCTGTGTTTATATGTAGTGTAATTATAATGAAGCTAGCAGCTGGCTGCGAACAAGTTGTAGTCCAGGAATTTTAGTCATATTTAAGGGCAAAGATGGAAAAAAATATTATAAAGCTGAAAACTTCAAGAGTTATTTAGATGGTCATCCTTAACGACCTGTCAAAAGTCCCAAAGTTTTCCAGGAGCGGAACATGTCTATTTAATGCGAAAAATCCAAAAAAAGCCGCCAGGGGCCATAAAAAATTGTAATATACGAAGAATTTAACATATTCCTTTGTAATACCTCTTGTTCGCTTAAATTTTCACAGGAAACTCATTTCAAGTCTTCTTTTGAAGTTTTAAGCCTCATGCGAATATATTCCTTTGTAATATATTTTTTTCTGCATAATTTTTCACGAGAAACTCAATTCTGGTCCCATTTTATCATTGTAAAGCTTCTGTCCATGCACAATTCAAAATGGCCGCCATAAGGGAAGACGGGCAATTTCATACATTTATGTCATTTTTTGTGTGGTAATGCTATGTGGTTTAGTCCAGTAAACACTTTGTCCTCGGGGTTGCTTCAGCCTTTCATGTGATAATAATAATGATAAATTAAGATCCATGAAATTATTTAAAAGACGGTGACAAGAGGGTACGTTGTGCCATTGTGCTTGTCACAACAACTTAAATAATGCTTGTAAATTTGTATCTGCTATTACTAAATATGATATTATTTCGTCATAACAGATATACGGAAAGCAGGGACACAATAAACATAGCTCACATTATTCAATCTGAATTTTCACTCACTTGAAGTTGTGTCTCGCTGACGCGATCCACAACTTCAAGTGAGTGAAAATTATTCAGAATTGACAAAATGGAGGTCAACTGTTTTCAAATATTGCTGATTGATGTCACATTTTATCTTTAACATGTTTAAAAGGTGGTACTTAATGTGCTAATAAAAAATAAAAACCTGACTATATTCGGCACCGGCGGTTAAAGGGTTAATAGCTGGCAGTGTAATTTCGTGTATGGAAAAATAAATACTATGTTATAATTAAACATAGTCAAGCGTATCTAATAATGAAGAACTGCCGTATGCATTTAGATGCACTAAAAAAATTCATAATATAATAATTATTAGTATTTTTTTGTGGTGGTCATTTTTTAATTTGACAGGTTTTGTGATCTTTTGTCAAAATGTAGAAACAAAACGTTAGCCATTTATAAATTGTAACCATGTTAAAACATGTTAAAACATAACAATATCAAATAAAAACTAAACAATCGTATGAGTAACGTCAATAAAATAATTCTGGCATGGCTAACATGCTGTTCTCACAGTACCCTCAGGTGCATACACAGACCAATTTTGGTGCCGTTATCACCATTGATAAATTGATATGGTATTTTACAGGTTTATATGCCCCACTGAGGTTTTAAGATATGGACCTACCCAGCTAAACCACACTACAAAATATCTACACATGGCGTGAATATTGCTTTACGTTGCTTTCTGCACAGTCATGGCAATATCGTGAAAGAAGGCGGGGACTATGGCCTACTCTTATCGAATAACTTTCAGGGTTTTTTATAGTGCACAGTGCCACAAACAGCACTGTCCACTTCAGGCATTTGAACAGTTTGGAGCACTGCATATGCACAACCTCGATGACAAACATCCGACCCAACCAGGATTCGAACCCAATAACTCTGAGTTTCGAGCCACAGCCGGATAGAAGGGGCCATCGGGACGGTCTCCTTATTTCAAACACAAAACAAACTTATTTAGTGTCCCTATTAATGTTGCATCAAATATATATAAACATGATAAAAAGGTATGGAACCTTCCTTAGGATCCTGCAGGCTCGGGTATAATGCCTCAAGCCCCAGTGTATGACCTTGCCTAGGACTCACCGCTCGAGTGTGAATCCTTGCCTATGACCTTGCAGGCTCAGTTGGGAGTCCTTGCCCTTTAGAAGACCATGCGGGCTCACGTTTTTCAGGATTTGTCAAGTAAGTAATCATTATTATTTCGAAATGGCCGCCGTGAAATCAATGAGGAAATGCATTATTGAACATGGTTTACCTAATAGTCATATCATAAACATGGTTTTGGTGTATTATCTCATATTTTAATTTTCAATGAATCTGTTAAAATATTTCAACTCTGGGGTGATAAACAATATAAACTAAGATGGCGGCCGCAAAATTAAGAAGAAAATATGTGCTTGTTCAACATTAGCACGGGTGGTCTTAAGCCTCAAAACCATGTAATTTTCTTAATAATATTATTTTAATTTGCTATAGAAAATGTATTTGTTATTGTTTTCATTTGTATAAATCTACCATTATAGCCGCTGAAAAAATACTACGGTAACAAAGATGGATGCAATACAAAATATTGTCCTCCAATGAGTTCAAATGATTCAACAATTACGATAAAAAACATACTAGCCTCTGATACAAAATTATACACTACCGGGTAATAGTA
>CAXHKU010000928.1:227500-433000 GCA_964017125.1 Flabesymbios commensalis | reverse complement strand
AAAAAGTAGAGTACAAAAAGTACAAAATCATCCTAAAATCACAGCGATGCATTAGTACTGCACTGCATTGCTATTTAATTTTGCATGCAAGTTTCTGCAGCATTTCTAATTGCCCGAGCGATCTATCAACAGTATTTATTGATGAAAACAACAGAGTCACAAAAATTCTTCGGAAATGCTTAGTGTCAGAGTCAGATTGTTGGTTTATAGCTGATCCGGGAACGATTAATGTCAGTGTCAGAATGCATGCCGTGTCAAAGCTCATTACATTGGCCTTGGTCGTGTAGGTAACGTACACAACTAACTAACTTATAACTTATAACTTAAATGCTTAAATCTTACATCTGAAGCTGAACTGTACTGTACTGTACTGTACTGTACTGTACTGTACTGTACTGTACTGTACTGTACTGTACTGTACTGTCCTGTCTGTCTGTCTGTCTGTCTGTCTGTCTGTCTGTCTGTCTGTCTGTCTGTCTGTCTGTCTTTGATTATAATAATTATTGTTTTTTTCTGAATATGGATGCAGTGGGACTGCACTGCGGCCACTGCATTGCACAGTAGTGCCGCCACTGCACTGCCATGCATTGCATAGCAGTTCAGTGGGGTGCGGTACCCCTATTGTGAACTTAGTGATAAAAAAATGGCCAGCATTTCTAGCTGCCCGAGGGCTCTAAGAACTGCATTGCGTAAAAAAAGTAGAGTACAAAAAGTACAAAATCATCCTAAAATCACAGCGATGCATTAGTACTGCACTGCATTGCTATTTAATTTTGCATGCAAGTTTCTGCAGCATTTCTAATTGCCCGAGCGATCTATCAACAGTATTTATTGATGAAAACAACAGAGTCACAAAAATTCTTCGGAAATGCTTAGTGTCAGAGTCAGATTGTTGGTTTATAGCTGATCCGGGAACGATTAATGTCAGTGTCAGAATGCATGCCGTGTCAAAGCTCATTACATTGGCCTTGGTCGTGTAGGTAACGTACACAACTAACTAACTTATAACTTATAACTTAAATGCTTAAATCTTACATCTGAAGCTGAACTGTACTGTACTGTACTGTACTGTACTGTACTGTACTGTACTGTACTGTACTGTACTGTACTGTACTGTCTGTCTGTCTGTCTGTCTGTCTGTCTGTCTGTCTGTCTGTCTGTCTGTCTGTCTGTCTTTGATTATAATAATTATTGTTTTTTTCTGAATATGGATGCAGTGGGACTGCACTGCGGCCACTGCATTGCACAGTAGTGCCGCCACTGCACTGCCATGCATTGCATAGCAGTTCAGTGGGGTGCGGTACCCCTATTGTGAACTTAGTGATAAAAAAATGGCCAGCATTTCTAGCTGCCCGAGGGCTCTAAGAACTGCATTGCGTAAAAAAAGTAGAGTACAAAAAGTACAAAATCATCCTAAAATCACAGCGATGCATTAGTACTGCACTGCATTGCTATTTAATTTTGCATGCAAGTTTCTGCAGCATTTCTAATTGCCCGAGCGATCTATCAACAGTATTTATTGATGAAAACAACAGAGTCACAAAAATTCTTCGGAAATGCTTAGTGTCAGAGTCAGATTGTTGGTTTATAGCTGATCCGGGAACGATTAATGTCAGTGTCAGAATGCATGCCGTGTCAAAGCTCATTACATTGGCCTTGGTCGTGTAGGTAACGTACACAACTAACTAACTTATAACTTATAACTTAAATGCTTAAATCTTACATCTGAAGCTGAACTGTACTGTACTGTACTGTACTGTACTGTACTGTACTGTACTGTACTGTACTGTACTGTACTGTACTGTCTGTCTGTCTGTCTGTCTGTCTGTCTGTCTGTCTGTCTGTCTGTCTGTCTGTCTGTCTGTCTTTGATTATAATAATTATTGTTTTTTTCTGAATATGGATGCAGTGGGACTGCACTGCGGCCACTGCATTGCACAGTAGTGCCGCCACTGCACTGCCATGCATTGCATAGCAGTTCAGTGGGGTGCGGTACCCCTATTGTGAACTTAGTGATAAAAAAATGGCCAGCATTTCTAGCTGCCCGAGGGCTCTAAGAACTGCATTGCGTAAAAAAAGTAGAGTACAAAAAGTACAAAATCATCCTAAAATCACAGCGATGCATTAGTACTGCACTGCATTGCTATTTAATTTTGCATGCAAGTTTCTGCAGCATTTCTAATTGCCCGAGCGATCTATCAACAGTATTTATTGATGAAAACAACAGAGTCACAAAAATTCTTCGGAAATGCTTAGTGTCAGAGTCAGATTGTTGGTTTATAGCTGATCCGGGAACGATTAATGTCAGTGTCAGAATGCATGCCGTGTCAAAGCTCATTACATTGGCCTTGGTCGTGTAGGTAACGTACACAACTAACTAACTTATAACTTATAACTTAAATGCTTAAATCTTACATCTGAAGCTGAACTGTACTGTACTGTACTGTACTGTACTGTACTGTACTGTACTGTACTGTACTGTACTGTACTGTACTGTACTGTACTGTTCTGTCTGTCTGTCTGTCTGTCTGTCTGTCTGTCTGTCTGTCTGTCTGTCTGTCTGTCTGTCTGTCTTTGATTATAATAATTATTGTTTTTTTCTGAATATGGATGCAGTGGGACTGCACTGCGGCCACTGCATTGCACAGTAGTGCCGCCACTGCACTGCCATGCATTGCATAGCAGTTCAGTGGGGTGCGGTACCCCTATTGTGAACTTAGTGATAAAAAAATGGCCAGCATTTCTAGCTGCCCGAGGGCTCTAAGAACTGCATTGCGTAAAAAAAGTAGAGTACAAAAAGTACAAAATCATCCTAAAATCACAGCGATGCATTAGTACTGCACTGCATTGCTATTTAATTTTGCATGCAAGTTTCTGCAGCATTTCTAATTGCCCGAGCGATCTATCAACAGTATTTATTGATGAAAACAACAGAGTCACAAAAATTCTTCGGAAATGCTTAGTGTCAGAGTCAGATTGTTGGTTTATAGCTGATCCGGGAACGATTAATGTCAGTGTCAGAATGCATGCCGTGTCAAAGCTCATTACATTGGCCTTGGTCGTGTAGGTAACGTACACAACTAACTAACTTATAACTTATAACTTAAATGCTTAAATCTTACATCTGAAGCTGAACTGTACTGTACTGTACTGTACTGTACTGTACTGTACTGTACTGTACTGTACTGTACTGTACTGTACTGTACTGTACTGTCTGTCTGTCTGTCTGTCTGTCTGTCTGTCTGTCTGTCTGTCTGTCTGTCTGTCTGTCTGTCTTTGATTATAATAATTATTGTTTTTTTCTGAATATGGATGCAGTGGGACTGCACTGCGGCCACTGCATTGCACAGTAGTGCCGCCACTGCACTGCCATGCATTGCATAGCAGTTCAGTGGGGTGCGGTACCCCTATTGTGAACTTAGTGATAAAAAAATGGCCAGCATTTCTAGCTGCCCGAGGGCTCTAAGAACTGCATTGCGTAAAAAAAGTAGAGTACAAAAAGTACAAAATCATCCTAAAATCACAGCGATGCATTAGTACTGCACTGCATTGCTATTTAATTTTGCATGCAAGTTTCTGCAGCATTTCTAATTGCCCGAGCGATCTATCAACAGTATTTATTGATGAAAACAACAGAGTCACAAAAATTCTTCGGAAATGCTTAGTGTCAGAGTCAGATTGTTGGTTTATAGCTGATCCGGGAACGATTAATGTCAGTGTCAGAATGCATGCCGTGTCAAAGCTCATTACATTGGCCTTGGTCGTGTAGGTAACGTACACAACTAACTAACTTATAACTTATAACTTAAATGCTTAAATCTTACATCTGAAGCTGAACTGTACTGTACTGTACTGTACTGTACTGTACTGTACTGTACTGTACTGTACTGTACTGTACTGTACTGTCTGTCTGTCTGTCTGTCTGTCTGTCTGTCTGTCTGTCTGTCTGTCTGTCTGTCTGTCTTTGATTATAATAATTATTGTTTTTTTCTGAATATGGATGCAGTGGGACTGCACTGCGGCCACTGCATTGCACAGTAGTGCCGCCACTGCACTGCCATGCATTGCATAGCAGTTCAGTGGGGTGCGGTACCCCTATTGTGAACTTAGTGATAAAAAAATGGCCAGCATTTCTAGCTGCCCGAGGGCTCTAAGAACTGCATTGCGTAAAAAAAGTAGAGTACAAAAAGTACAAAATCATCCTAAAATCACAGCGATGCATTAGTACTGCACTGCATTGCTATTTAATTTTGCATGCAAGTTTCTGCAGCATTTCTAATTGCCCGAGCGATCTATCAACAGTATTTATTGATGAAAACAACAGAGTCACAAAAATTCTTCGGAAATGCTTAGTGTCAGAGTCAGATTGTTGGTTTATAGCTGATCCGGGAACGATTAATGTCAGTGTCAGAATGCATGCCGTGTCAAAGCTCATTACATTGGCCTTGGTCGTGTAGGTAACGTACACAACTAACTAACTTATAACTTATAACTTAAATGCTTAAATCTTACATCTGAAGCTGAACTGTACTGTACTGTACTGTACTGTACTGTACTGTACTGTACTGTACTGTACTGTACTGTACTGTACTGTCTGTCTGTCTGTCTGTCTGTCTGTCTGTCTGTCTGTCTGTCTGTCTGTCTGTCTGTCTGTCTGTCTTTGATTATAATAATTATTGTTTTTTTCTGAATATGGATGCAGTGGGACTGCACTGCGGCCACTGCATTGCACAGTAGTGCCGCCACTGCACTGCCATGCATTGCATAGCAGTTCAGTGGGGTGCGGTACCCCTATTGTGAACTTAGTGATAAAAAAATGGCCAGCATTTCTAGCTGCCCGAGGGCTCTAAGAACTGCATTGCGTAAAAAAAGTAGAGTACAAAAAGTACAAAATCATCCTAAAATCACAGCGATGCATTAGTACTGCACTGCATTGCTATTTAATTTTGCATGCAAGTTTCTGCAGCATTTCTAATTGCCCGAGCGATCTATCAACAGTATTTATTGATGAAAACAACAGAGTCACAAAAATTCTTCGGAAATGCTTAGTGTCAGAGTCAGATTGTTGGTTTATAGCTGATCCGGGAACGATTAATGTCAGTGTCAGAATGCATGCCGTGTCAAAGCTCATTACATTGGCCTTGGTCGTGTAGGTAACGTACACAACTAACTAACTTATAACTTATAACTTAAATGCTTAAATCTTACATCTGAAGCTGAACTGTACTGTACTGTACTGTACTGTACTGTACTGTACTGTACTGTACTGTACTGTACTGTACTGTACTGTCTGTCTGTCTGTCTGTCTGTCTGTCTGTCTGTCTGTCTGTCTGTCTGTCTGTCTGTCTGTCTGTCTTTGATTATAATAATTATTGTTTTTTTCTGAATATGGATGCAGTGGGACTGCACTGCGGCCACTGCATTGCACAGTAGTGCCGCCACTGCACTGCCATGCATTGCATAGCAGTTCAGTGGGGTGCGGTACCCCTATTGTGAACTTAGTGATAAAAAAATGGCCAGCATTTCTAGCTGCCCGAGGGCTCTAAGAACTGCATTGCGTAAAAAAAGTAGAGTACAAAAAGTACAAAATCATCCTAAAATCACAGCGATGCATTAGTACTGCACTGCATTGCTATTTAATTTTGCATGCAAGTTTCTGCAGCATTTCTAATTGCCCGAGCGATCTATCAACAGTATTTATTGATGAAAACAACAGAGTCACAAAAATTCTTCGGAAATGCTTAGTGTCAGAGTCAGATTGTTGGTTTATAGCTGATCCGGGAACGATTAATGTCAGTGTCAGAATGCATGCCGTGTCAAAGCTCATTACATTGGCCTTGGTCGTGTAGGTAACGTACACAACTAACTAACTTATAACTTATAACTTAAATGCTTAAATCTTACATCTGAAGCTGAACTGTACTGTACTGTACTGTACTGTACTGTACTGTACTGTACTGTACTGTACTGTACTGTACTGTACTGTCTGTCTGTCTGTCTGTCTGTCTGTCTGTCTGTCTGTCTGTCTGTCTGTCTGTCTGTCTGTCTTTGATTATAATAATTATTGTTTTTTTCTGAATATGGATGCAGTGGGACTGCACTGCGGCCACTGCATTGCACAGTAGTGCCGCCACTGCACTGCCATGCATTGCATAGCAGTTCAGTGGGGTGCGGTACCCCTATTGTGAACTTAGTGATAAAAAAATGGCCAGCATTTCTAGCTGCCCGAGGGCTCTAAGAACTGCATTGCGTAAAAAAAGTAGAGTACAAAAAGTACAAAATCATCCTAAAATCACAGCGATGCATTAGTACTGCACTGCATTGCTATTTAATTTTGCATGCAAGTTTCTGCAGCATTTCTAATTGCCCGAGCGATCTATCAACAGTATTTATTGATGAAAACAACAGAGTCACAAAAATTCTTCGGAAATGCTTAGTGTCAGAGTCAGATTGTTGGTTTATAGCTGATCCGGGAACGATTAATGTCAGTGTCAGAATGCATGCCGTGTCAAAGCTCATTACATTGGCCTTGGTCGTGTAGGTAACGTACACAACTAACTAACTTATAACTTATAACTTAAATGCTTAAATCTTACATCTGAAGCTGAACTGTACTGTACTGTACTGTACTGTACTGTACTGTACTGTACTGTACTGTACTGTACTGTACTGTACTGTCTGTCTGTCTGTCTGTCTGTCTGTCTGTCTGTCTGTCTGTCTGTCTGTCTGTCTGTCTGTCTTTGATTATAATAATTATTGTTTTTTTCTGAATATGGATGCAGTGGGACTGCACTGCGGCCACTGCATTGCACAGTAGTGCCGCCACTGCACTGCCATGCATTGCATAGCAGTTCAGTGGGGTGCGGTACCCCTATTGTGAACTTAGTGATAAAAAAATGGCCAGCATTTCTAGCTGCCCGAGGGCTCTAAGAACTGCATTGCGTAAAAAAAGTAGAGTACAAAAAGTACAAAATCATCCTAAAATCACAGCGATGCATTAGTACTGCACTGCATTGCTATTTAATTTTGCATGCAAGTTTCTGCAGCATTTCTAATTGCCCGAGCGATCTATCAACAGTATTTATTGATGAAAACAACAGAGTCACAAAAATTCTTCGGAAATGCTTAGTGTCAGAGTCAGATTGTTGGTTTATAGCTGATCCGGGAACGATTAATGTCAGTGTCAGAATGCATGCCGTGTCAAAGCTCATTACATTGGCCTTGGTCGTGTAGGTAACGTACACAACTAACTAACTTATAACTTATAACTTAAATGCTTAAATCTTACATCTGAAGCTGAACTGTACTGTACTGTACTGTACTGTACTGTACTGTACTGTACTGTACTGTACTGTACTGTACTGTACTGTCTGTCTGTCTGTCTGTCTGTCTGTCTGTCTGTCTGTCTGTCTGTCTGTCTGTCTGTCTGTCTTTGATTATAATAATTATTGTTTTTTTCTGAATATGGATGCAGTGGGACTGCACTGCGGCCACTGCATTGCACAGTAGTGCCGCCACTGCACTGCCATGCATTGCATAGCAGTTCAGTGGGGTGCGGTACCCCTATTGTGAACTTAGTGATAAAAAAATGGCCAGCATTTCTAGCTGCCCGAGGGCTCTAAGAACTGCATTGCGTAAAAAAAGTAGAGTACAAAAAGTACAAAATCATCCTAAAATCACAGCGATGCATTAGTACTGCACTGCATTGCTATTTAATTTTGCATGCAAGTTTCTGCAGCATTTCTAATTGCCCGAGCGATCTATCAACAGTATTTATTGATGAAAACAACAGAGTCACAAAAATTCTTCGGAAATGCTTAGTGTCAGAGTCAGATTGTTGGTTTATAGCTGATCCGGGAACGATTAATGTCAGTGTCAGAATGCATGCCGTGTCAAAGCTCATTACATTGGCCTTGGTCGTGTAGGTAACGTACACAACTAACTAACTTATAACTTATAACTTAAATGCTTAAATCTTACATCTGAAGCTGAACTGTACTGTACTGTACTGTACTGTACTGTACTGTACTGTACTGTACTGTACTGTACTGTACTGTCTGTCTGTCTGTCTGTCTGTCTGTCTGTCTGTCTGTCTGTCTGTCTGTCTGTCTGTCTTTGATTATAATAATTATTGTTTTTTTCTGAATATGGATGCAGTGGGACTGCACTGCGGCCACTGCATTGCACAGTAGTGCCGCCACTGCACTGCCATGCATTGCATAGCAGTTCAGTGGGGTGCGGTACCCCTATTGTGAACTTAGTGATAAAAAAATGGCCAGCATTTCTAGCTGCCCGAGGGCTCTAAGAACTGCATTGCGTAAAAAAAGTAGAGTACAAAAAGTACAAAATCATCCTAAAATCACAGCGATGCATTAGTACTGCACTGCATTGCTATTTAATTTTGCATGCAAGTTTCTGCAGCATTTCTAATTGCCCGAGCGATCTATCAACAGTATTTATTGATGAAAACAACAGAGTCACAAAAATTCTTCGGAAATGCTTAGTGTCAGAGTCAGATTGTTGGTTTATAGCTGATCCGGGAACGATTAATGTCAGTGTCAGAATGTATGCCGTGTCAAAGCTCATTACATTGGCCTTGGTCGTGTAGGTAACGTACACAACTAACTAACTTATAACTTATAACTTAAATGCTTAAATCTTACATCTGAAGCTGAACTGTACTGTACTGTACTGTACTGTACTGTACTGTACTGTACTGTACTGTACTGTACTGTACTGTACTGTACTGTCTGTCTGTCTGTCTGTCTGTCTGTCTGTCTGTCTGTCTGTCTGTCTGTCTGTCTGTCTGTCTTTGATTATAATAATTATTGTTTTTTTCTGAATATGGATGCAGTGGGACTGCACTGCGGCCACTGCATTGCACAGTAGTGCCGCCACTGCACTGCCATGCATTGCATAGCAGTTCAGTGGGGTGCGGTACCCCTATTGTGAACTTAGTGATAAAAAAATGGCCAGCATTTCTAGCTGCCCGAGGGCTCTAAGAACTGCATTGCGTAAAAAAAGTAGAGTACAAAAAGTACAAAATCATCCTAAAATCACAGCGATGCATTAGTACTGCACTGCATTGCTATTTAATTTTGCATGCAAGTTTCTGCAGCATTTCTAATTGCCCGAGCGATCTATCAACAGTATTTATTGATGAAAACAACAGAGTCACAAAAATTCTTCGGAAATGCTTAGTGTCAGAGTCAGATTGTTGGTTTATAGCTGATCCGGGAACGATTAATGTCAGTGTCAGAATGCATGCCGTGTCAAAGCTCATTACATTGGCCTTGGTCGTGTAGGTAACGTACACAACTAACTAACTTATAACTTATAACTTAAATGCTTAAATCTTACATCTGAAGCTGAACTGTACTGTACTGTACTGTACTGTACTGTACTGTACTGTACTGTACTGTACTGTACTGTACTGTACTGTCTGTCTGTCTGTCTGTCTGTCTGTCTGTCTGTCTGTCTGTCTGTCTGTCTGTCTGTCTGTCTTTGATTATAATAATTATTGTTTTTTTCTGAATATGGATGCAGTGGGACTGCACTGCGGCCACTGCATTGCACAGTAGTGCCGCCACTGCACTGCCATGCATTGCATAGCAGTTCAGTGGGGTGCGGTACCCCTATTGTGAACTTAGTGATAAAAAAATGGCCAGCATTTCTAGCTGCCCGAGGGCTCTAAGAACTGCATTGCGTAAAAAAAGTAGAGTACAAAAAGTACAAAATCATCCTAAAATCACAGCGATGCATTAGTACTGCACTGCATTGCTATTTAATTTTGCATGCAAGTTTCTGCAGCATTTCTAATTGCCCGAGCGATCTATCAACAGTATTTATTGATGAAAACAACAGAGTCACAAAAATTCTTCGGAAATGCTTAGTGTCAGAGTCAGATTGTTGGTTTATAGCTGATCCGGGAACGATTAATGTCAGTGTCAGAATGCATGCCGTGTCAAAGCTCATTACATTGGCCTTGGTCGTGTAGGTAACGTACACAACTAACTAACTTATAACTTATAACTTAAATGCTTAAATCTTACATCTGAAGCTGAACTGTACTGTACTGTACTGTACTGTACTGTACTGTACTGTACTGTACTGTACTGTACTGTACTGTCTGTCTGTCTGTCTGTCTGTCTGTCTGTCTGTCTGTCTGTCTGTCTGTCTGTCTGTCTTTGATTATAATAATTATTGTTTTTTTCTGAATATGGATGCAGTGGGACTGCACTGCGGCCACTGCATTGCACAGTAGTGCCGCCACTGCACTGCCATGCATTGCATAGCAGTTCAGTGGGGTGCGGTACCCCTATTGTGAACTTAGTGATAAAAAAATGGCCAGCATTTCTAGCTGCCCGAGGGCTCTAAGAACTGCATTGCGTAAAAAAAGTAGAGTACAAAAAGTACAAAATCATCCTAAAATCACAGCGATGCATTAGTACTGCACTGCATTGCTATTTAATTTTGCATGCAAGTTTCTGCAGCATTTCTAATTGCCCGAGCGATCTATCAACAGTATTTATTGATGAAAACAACAGAGTCACAAAAATTCTTCGGAAATGCTTAGTGTCAGAGTCAGATTGTTGGTTTATAGCTGATCCGGGAACGATTAATGTCAGTGTCAGAATGCATGCCGTGTCAAAGCTCATTACATTGGCCTTGGTCGTGTAGGTAACGTACACAACTAACTAACTTATAACTTATAACTTAAATGCTTAAATCTTACATCTGAAGCTGAACTGTACTGTACTGTACTGTACTGTACTGTACTGTACTGTACTGTACTGTACTGTACTGTACTGTACTGTACTGTCTGTCTGTCTGTCTGTCTGTCTGTCTGTCTGTCTGTCTGTCTGTCTGTCTGTCTGTCTGTCTTTGATTATAATAATTATTGTTTTTTTCTGAATATGGATGCAGTGGGACTGCACTGCGGCCACTGCATTGCACAGTAGTGCCGCCACTGCACTGCCATGCATTGCATAGCAGTTCAGTGGGGTGCGGTACCCCTATTGTGAACTTAGTGATAAAAAAATGGCCAGCATTTCTAGCTGCCCGAGGGCTCTAAGAACTGCATTGCGTAAAAAAAGTAGAGTACAAAAAGTACAAAATCATCCTAAAATCACAGCGATGCATTAGTACTGCACTGCATTGCTATTTAATTTTGCATGCAAGTTTCTGCAGCATTTCTAATTGCCCGAGCGATCTATCAACAGTATTTATTGATGAAAACAACAGAGTCACAAAAATTCTTCGGAAATGCTTAGTGTCAGAGTCAGATTGTTGGTTTATAGCTGATCCGGGAACGATTAATGTCAGTGTCAGAATGCATGCCGTGTCAAAGCTCATTACATTGGCCTTGGTCGTGTAGGTAACGTACACAACTAACTAACTTATAACTTATACCAACATTGTACCAACATTGGGTGAACGTTTCGTGTTTGCTGGCATAGGCCTGCATGCATCCCGCTGGAAACAAGAATAATTATCATGTTTAATGAATAATTATCATATTTATAATGGCTTGTTTTCGATTTCTGCTTGTGTCTTTAGTTTCTCATTTAATATTATTATAGACCCCTAGTAGACTATAGTATTATATTAGCTCCCGCCGTCACCGTAGGTGAGCGAAGGGAGCTATGGATTCTACCTCCGTTTTTTTTTGGCCTCTTCTTTTGCCTATAACTTTGTGAGAAAATAAGCTAGGATAACAATTTTTGGTATGTGGGTTACTTCCAGGTGGCTAATGGACGGGTTAAAATATTTTTAATCTGAATTCAATACGCAAGGTTGCAGAGGAGAAAATGATGATGTGACGGCGTTGGGCCGTTGGGCCGTTGGGCCGTTGGGCCGTCCGTAAACAATTCGTTTCCGGAGCATATCTCTGAAAGTACTTGTCCGATTGTCTTCAAATTTTACACACAACACCCCTAGGAGGTCTAGTTGTGCCTTTTGGGGTATTTGAACTTTGACCTACTTCTGGTTCAGAACTATGACCTATTTAGACGTTTTGACGCGCACTTCGTTTCCGGAGCAGATCTCGAAAAGTACTGGGCCGATGACAGTCATATTGCACATACATGTTCTCTAAGGTCCCTAGTTGTGCCTTTTCAGGTTTTTGGACCTTGACCTTGAAGTTGACCCAGCACTTTGACCTAATTTATAACATCGGTAAATCCGACTGAAAGATTTTGCGGAATATCATGAAAACCGCTCAAGATAGCTACACCATTACTATAAAACAAATTGTGAGGTTTCAGGAGAGGATGCATCTTGGAAAATTTCAAGTCGATAAAATTAAAAATGGCCGCCTATCGGCCATTATTCACCTTGACAGGCCTGATATTGCGGAATATCATGAAAACCGCTCAAGATAGCTACACCATTAATATCAAATAAATTGTAAGGTTTCAGGAGAGGATGCATCCTGAAAAATTTGAAGTTGATAAAATTCAAAATGGCCGCCTATCAGCCATTATTCACCTCGACAGGCCTGATATTGTGGAATATCATGAAAACCGCTCAAGATATCTAAACCATTACTATAAAATAAATTGTAAGGCTTCAGGAGAGGATGTATTTTGAAAAAATTCATTTTGTCAAAGTTCAAAATGGCCGCCAATCGGCCATTATTCACTTTCACATGGCCGTTATTTGGTAAACCGTGCTAGATGGCTAGACCATTACTATAAAACAAAATGTGTGATTTCAGGAGAGGATGCATCTTGAAAAAATTTGACTCGATAAAATTCAAAATGGCCGCTTATCAGTCATTATTCACTTTCACATGGCCGTTATTTGGTAAACCGTGCTAGATGGCTAGACCATTACTATAAAACAAAATGTGTGATTTCAGGAGAGGATGCATCTTGAAAAAATTCGACTCTATAAAATTCAAAATGGCCGCTTATCGGCCATTATTCACTTTCACATGGCCGTTATTTGGTAAACCGTGCTAGATGGCTAGACCATTACTATAAAACAAAATGTGTGATTTCAGGAGAGGATGCATCTTGAAAAAATTAGACTCGATAAAATTCAAAATGGCCACTTATCGGCCATTATTCACTTTCACATGGCCGTTATTTGGTCAACCGTGCTAGATGGCTAGACCATTACTGTAAAACGAAATGTGAGATTTCAGATGAGGATGCATCTTGAAAAAAATTGACTTGATCAAATTTAAAATGGCCGCCTTTTCGGCCATTATTCATTTTCACATGGCTGATATTTGGTAAACCGTGCTAGATGGCTAGACCATTACCTGATTACTATAAAACAAAGTGTGAGTTTTCGGGGGAGGATGCACCCTGAAAATTTTAAATTTATGAATTCAAAATGGCAGACAATCGGCATTATTTACCTCGATAGGCCTGATATCAGGTAAACCGTGCTAGATAGCTAGACCATTACTATAAAACAAAATGTGACGTTTAGAGAGAGGATGCCTTTAAAAAACTTTCGACTCAATCGAATTCAAAATGGCCGCCTATCGGCCACTATTTACATTCACATTGCTGATATTTGGTAAACCGTGTTAGATAGCTGGGCGATTACTATAAAACAAAATGTCAGATTACAAGAGAGGTTGCATCTTGAAAAAAATTGACTCGATCAAATTCAAAATGGCCGCCTATCGGCCATTATTTACTTTCACATAGCCGGTTTTTAGTAACCGTACTAGATGGCTAGACCATTACTATAAAACAAAATGTGAGATTTCAGGAGAGGATGCATCTTGAAAAATTTTGACTTGATCAAATTCAAAATGGCCTCCTATCGGCCATTATTCACTTTCACATGGGCGATATTTGGTAAACTGTGCTAGATGGCTAGACCATTACTATAGAATGAAATGTGACATTTCAGCTGAGGATGCATCTTGAAAAATTCCGACTCGATCAAATTCAAAATGGCCCCCTATCGGCCATTATTTACTTTCACATGCCCAATATTTTGCAAACTGTGTTAGATGTTAGTCTATTACTATTAAACAAAATATGAGGTTTCGGGGGAGGGATGCACCCTAAGTTTTTAACTAGTTTATATCGAATTCAAAATGACCGTAAATCAGCTATTAGTTACCTCGATTGGCCTGATATCGGGTAAACCATGCCAGATAGGTAGACCATTACTGGGATACTGATTAGGATCATTAATTTTAATGGAGGTTTGCAATCTCTGACAGACTGTCTAGTTCTTATCTTACTCTTAGACTGAGCTTCTTAGACCTAGTTGTCTTGCGTCTTGATTTTTGACCTAGCCTAGTACTACATTAAAAACCCTACACAAAATTGCTTAAATCAAATTCTAATTCGTCGCGGGAGCTCCTGGACTTATGTAGTCTTGTTTTTTTTTTGTTATAATGCTTTCTGTGGTTTCAAGACATCTGCCACTGCATATAGGCCCCTACTCATTTCTGAATAGGCCCTAGGCCTACTATTTTTAAATCATTTATTTTTCATTCCCATTGAGATGGAAGCTGTGTTTGAAAATGAGATGAGAAATACATGGACCACGAGCATGACGGGACGAGACGTTGTCCAAGCAAACACAAGACGTTGGTTAAACGTTTGTCCACCTTTTCTACGTTGGCCCAACATTAAACCTGCATTTTTCCAATGTCTCGTGTAGTAGGTACCACTGACAGGGGATGCTGGCCTAGTGCTCATAGATTGTGTTGGCCTTCACCTTGAAAGTTCATTCATTCATTTTGTTTTGTTGACAAAATCATGATGATTATTATGACGTCATAATATATTTGGAATGTTCACAAATCTTAGGCTGTATAGCATAATAAATGATGTGTAAATTATTATGTCATTGCTAACTTACACAATCTAATTAATGGTTCCTTGGGCTGAGGAATAAAGGCACTATTTCATGCATACATAAGATCTTTGCCCGCCACTGTTAATCAAACTGTGTGCCCATCAACAGGGAATAATATAATTTGCTAAAAAAGCTGTGTATCGTTTGTGTTTGTGGCTTTATGCTGGGCCAGCGTGCAGATGGTGGACCAACATCAAGCCAGTCTTGGGTTGGAGTCTTCTCTTTGTTATAGGCCTACTGTCCATAGGGCATACTACTTCTTTGGCAGTACTTGGCCTATTGTTGTCCATGCATACCAACAACTGATGCAGCTACACCAACAATTAAAATTGTCATAATAGTGTTGTGACTACTGTATTACGTAGTTTCTCTCTATGTATAGGCCTTTATTAGCAGACATTATAGGAGCAGCCTTTTTTCAATTGCCTCGTTTTATTTTCACCATTACTGCATTAGATGGTTTAAATCCCCCCCCCCCCCCCAACACCAGGCCCCAGCAGTTAGAAAGTGTGTTATAACTTATAGTCTACCTGGTTACATCCCTGACAATTTTTGTGTAATTTTGTTTTTAAGACTCTCCGTATCAGACACAATTTGACAAGGGGGCCTACCCAGACAACACGATGCATTGAGCCAATGTTGGCTTAATGTTGGCCCACCGTCTACGACGCTGGCCCAACATTAAGCCAACATTGGTTCAACGTCTCGTGAATGCTGGGTAGGACTATAGTCTACATCTAGGCCTACAATTCCTGTTTGCCAGTGATTGTATTATTATGACCTGTCATTTTGAACATTTTATCATGGAAGGCCTAGCACCCCTCCCCCCCCCCTCTACACCAGACAAACTATTACCTGTATCATAATATACATGTAACCAGAATATAGTATAGGCCTATAGTGGTGCAAATTATACAACTATAAGTTTCACAGACGACTTGCTGACAAAAACAACCACTTGTCACCTGTTTTAACCTTATATAGTGCTGAAATATTATTACACAAATCATGGAGACCAAAGGGTTTGTCTCAATTTGAGATCATCATAAATGTCTTAGTAGTTAGCTCTTTCTGGTTCATTTGAATACCTATGATATGGGTCTACCACTGTCTATTTCTACTCTTAGGCCTACAGTGCAGGGGATCGACTTTAGACGTCAGAATCTGACGCGTCAGATTCTGACGACTAAAGTCGATCCCTTGCACTGTAAGGGTTAAAGTTGAATTATCTGCCTATAGAAAGTCTAGGGTCTAGGTCTCTGAGTGATTAACTTTAATTTTATCAGGTTTAATACTCAAGCCTGTAGTGTAGTACTGGCTGTAGATAGATCTACCCCCAGTTTACAAAAAGGGATGCAAAATACATGGACCCCGAGACAAGACCTTGTCCCAGCAAACACTAGACGTTAGTTTACCGTTGTGCCCCCGTCTACTACGCTGATCCAGCCTTAAACCAGCATTGGGCCAATGTCTGCCTGGTTGAGTACCACTGAGATACCCCAGTTTAAGGGGGACGCTCGTCTAGAGCTGACATATTTTTTATTTGTTAAATCTCACTTTGGAAGTTCATTCATGTGGTTTTGTTGACAACATCAGTTAATTAATTTAAATTATGACGTCATAATATCTGAATAGCATTTTACAAATCTCAGGCAGTAGTCTACAGACTATGAAAAAACAGTATAGTCCAGTTGTCAAATGACATTTTTTTACTCAAGCGTGTTTTGCGGTATGGACGATGTTTTATGATTGATTCTGGTTCTAAGGGATGTCCTGAGCAGGAATCAGCCGGGTGCCACTTTGGCACCCTTGGGCGGATTTTTTTAAGGGCAAAAACAAAATGGCCGCCAAATATTTCAAGGTCAAATATGATTTTTCAACAAATGAAGCCAGGAACAAGTGTAATACCTTATTTTCATGTGATATTTCTTGTATTATTTTGATGACTCGTGGTCATCTTCAAGGTCAAAAAGACAATTTCAAGGTCAAAGAAGCAAAAATACCATTTTTACCAAATAAAGATAGGAACATGTGTAATACCTCTTTTACATTGGATTTTATCTGAAAATGAATGTATGGTATTATTTTTTTGATCCAAGGTTAGCTTCAAGGTCGAAAGTCCTTTCCAAGGTCAAAAACAAAATTGTTTCCAGATATTTCAAGGTCAAATATGTTTTTTCAACAAATGAAGCTAAGAACAAATGTAATACCTCATTTTCAAGTGATTTTGACCGGGCAATTCATTTCTTGTATTATTTGCATGATTCAAGGTCATCTTCAAGGTCAAAAGGTCAAATATCAAGGTCAATTAAGCAAAATTACCGTTTTTAACAAATAACGCTAGGAACATGTGTAATACCTCTTTTGTCATGCAATTTTGACCGGGCATTCCATATCTGATATTATTTTGATTATTCAATGTCATCTTCAAGGTCAAAGGGGTCAATTTCAAGGTGAAGTGAGAGAAAACACATTAAACAAATAAAGCTAGGAATGTGTGTAATACCTCTTTTTATGGGATTTCGACTTACAAATCCAATTATAGTATTATTTGAGTGATTAAAGGTTATCTTCAAGGTCAATTTCAATTCAAGGTCATCAAAATTCGAACAACAAACATAAATAGCAAAAAGTGTTGTACGTCTTTATAGTGTAATTTTGACAAATAATCTATTTCTGCTATTATTTTTAATGGAGAGGCGCTAATAGGCGCTGCAGATGCGTTAAATGGTGATGCTAAAGGGTAAAGGGCGATGAAGAGGCGGTAAATGGTGATGGAAAGACATTAAATGGCGATGGGAAGCCAGTAAAGGGCGATGAGGAGGCGTTAAATTTCACTGAAGAAGCGTTAAAGGGTGACGGAAAGGCGTTAAAGGACGAAGAAAAAATATAAAGGTAGACCCAAAAGCATTGAAGGGCAATGAGAGACGATAAATGACGATAGAGAGGCGTCGAATGACCATGGGGAGACGTTAAAGATTGATAGTAAAGCGTTAAAATGTGAGGGAGAGTTAAATTAAAGAGCAATGTGAAGAAGAGGCGTTGAAGGGCGTCAGAAAGGCCTTCAATTGCAAAGAAGAGGCATTAAACTAAAAGGACGTTCAGGGTGAAGAAGAGGCGTTAAAGGGCAAAACAAAAACCTTCAATTGCAAAGAAGAGGCATTGAACTAAAAGCTACAAAGACGCATTATTGTCTCCCTTTAGCGCCTCTCCATAGCCCCATAATGCCTCTCTCTCACCTTATAAGGCCCTCGGTTGCTCTGTAACGCCTCTTGTGGCCCATTAACGCCTCCTCATTTCTCTTTAATATGCCTCCTCATTGCCCTTTAATGCCTTTTCATTGTCCTTTATCGCCTTCTCATTGCCCTTTAATACCTACTTATCGACCGTTAGAACTTTCCCATCACTCTTTAACACATCTCTGTTAATTGTCATTCAATACCTTCGAGCCGATGTCTTCACCGTGAGCATGTTTGATCATTTAAACCCAGCATAATTAGATTATCCAGTCAAAATAAAACCCAACACAAGGTAATATACGTGCTCCAATTTCTAGCTTATACGCTAAAACATATATTTGACCTTGAGGTTGACTTTAAATCACCAAAATAATAGGAAAAAGACATTTTTCGTACAAAATACCACGAAAAAAAAGTTTTTTACACATTTTCTAGCTGTATTTGTTGAAAATCATATTCTCCTCTACTTGACCGTGAAATTGACATTTTGAACTTAAAGATGACCTTTTATCATCAAAATAGTATCAAGAATAGATTATTCAGTCAAAAATCTTCCTATTTTGTTTGGAAAAGATCATATTTTTACATTTTGACCTTGGAAATGACCTTTCGACCTTGAAAATGACCTTGGATCAACAAAATAATACCATTAATGGATTTTTCAGACAAAATCACACGAAAAAGAGGTATTACACATGTTCCTAGCTTGATTTGTTAAAAATGGTAATTTTGCTAATTTGACCTTGAAATTGACTTTTTGACCTTGAAATTGACCTTGAGTCATGAAAATATTACAAGAAATGGATTGCCCCGTCAAAATCACACGAAAATGAAGTATTACACTTGTTCCTGGCTTCATTTGTTGAACAATCATAGTTGACCTTGAGATATCTGGCGGCCATTTTGTTTTTGACCGTGGCAATGCCCTTTCGGCCTTGAAGATGACCTTGGATCACCAAAATAATACCATAAATAGATTTTTCAGAAAAAATCCAACGAAAAAGAGGTATTACACATGTTCCTAGCTTTATTTGTTAAAAAGCGTATTTTCGCTTATTTGACCTTGAAATTGACGTTTTGACCTTGAAGAATACCTTATATCATAAAAATTATACAAGAAATGGATTGCCCAGTCAAAATCACATGAAAATGAGGTATTACACTTGTTCCTGGCTTCATTTGTTGAAAAAAACATATTTGACCTTGAAATATCTGGCGGCCATTTTGTTTTTGTCCTTAAAAAATTCCGCCCAAGGGTGCCAAAGTGGCACCCGTCTGATTTCTGCTCGGGACACCCCATAGTATCAGAATCAATCATAAAACATCGTCCATACCGCGAAACACGCTTTAGTCAAAATCCACTGGACTAGTAGGCCTCTTATTTATCTTGATATTATATGTAACGTTAGCCTATAGAGTATAGTATCCCCTCAAACAGGACACATTGAAGCAATGCTGGTTTAATGTCGGGCCAGTGTTGCAAACGGTGGCCCAACATTAAACCAGCATTGGTTTGATGTGTCCTGTTTGCTGAGTAGGCCTACTCAACCCTACAAAGCCAAAAGGCAGTATCTGATTTCTTGGAAAGTAAGCAGATACTGCCTTTTGGCTTTGCACGTCAGTAGGCCTAGGCCTATACCAGGTGGCTCCAGCACATGGAATAGTTGACAATTTGACATAATCATGCCTACATTATAGGCCCTATAGTAATTTCAATCATGACGTCCCCCTTATCAGGGTTCTGCCCAAAAAAATGGCTGCTGTCATGGCAACAAAAAGGTCAAAACATTATTAAATTACCACAGTTTGGCAGGATAGACGACATAAACCATGTTAACAGACTTGGCCCACACTTTAAACCATTTGACCCAATGCTGGTTTAAAGTTGGGTCAGCACTGTAGACGATGGTGCAACATTGAACCAGCATTGGATTATGGTCTGTTTGCTGAAGGGCTCAGTGGCGTGTTGTTGACTGCTACCAGATGTTTCGACCCCAGGTCTGCAGATTGCTGATCAAACGACTATCTGATGTGTTGGGAAAATATACTTCAAAAGCAATATAAACGAAACAAGTCATTATAGGCCTACCTTATGCCAGAACTAACCAGTAGCGCATGTTTGCCAAATATTCTGGTTCAGAAAAGTCATACTTCTAAAAAAGCAATATAAACAAAACAAGTCATTATACTTTAGGCCATGCTTTTCGTTGATTTCTCCTCAATTATTAACGGTAAAATTGTATTCTGAATTCAATATTTCAAAAGTTAAACCACTTGACATGACTGTAGTAAATTAAAATTATGACGTCCCTCTATAAATGCATTACACTAATTCTAGAATAGTATTACCATGGAGATAGTAGACTCTACTATCTCTATGGTATTACATGTCAAATGGTTGGGAAGCTCTAAAACCCATCATTGTCTGGATTGACGTTTTTTTAAATATCTAGGCCTATAGACCAATACACTAATTCTAGAATAGTATTACATGTCAAATGGTAGGAAAGCTGTAAAACCCATCATTGTCTGGCCCAGTGGGTTGACGTTTTCCAAAAAAAAATATATAGGCCTTAATATATGGGCTATAGATCTATAGGGCCTATATCAAATCAAAGCTGTGAAGGTACTTTTTGTGAGAAGATATTCGCCCCCCTTGGATATTAAAAGGTGTATCTGCCAATTTGTAACTGACAGATAAACCCTTTCATATCCAAGGGACCGTACTGTTATTATATAGGGCATAACATATCCCTAACTAAGCCATTTAACTAAGCCATTTATGATGACTTCAAATTAAAAATAACCCTTCGGTCTCCATGATTATTACAAAAAATACATCGTTGTAAGAGTTAAAGGGTGAACCCAGTGTTTGATCAATGTTGGGCCAACATCGTTGTAAGGATTAAAGGGTTACGGCCCAGAGCTGAACAAGGATAATACAACCTGTAAGTACTAAAGGGTTACGGCCCAGAGCTGAACAAGGATAATACAGCCTGTAAGGACTAAAGGGTTACGGCCCAGAGCTGAACAAGGATAATACAACCTGTAAGGACTAAAGGGTTACGGCCCAGAGCTGAACAAGGATAATACAACCTGTAAGGACTAAAGGGTTACGGCCCAGAGCTGAACAAGGATAATACAACCTGTAAGGACTAAAGGGTTACGGCCCAGCTACGCTGAGCTGAACAAGGATAATACAACCTGTAAGGACTAAAGGGTTACGGCCCAGAGCTGAACAAGGATAATACAACCTGTAAGGACTAAAGGGTTACGGCCCAGAGCTGAACAAGGATAATACAACCTGTAAGGACTAAAGGGTTACGGCCCAGCTACGCTGAGCTGAACAAGGATAATACAACCTGTAAGGACTAAAGGGTTAAAGCCCAGCTACGCTGAGCTGAACAAGGATAATACAACCTGTAAGGACTAAAGGGTTACGGCCCAGAGCTGAACAAGGATAATACAACCTGTAAGGACTAAAGGGTTACGGCCCAGAGCTGAACAAGGATAATACAACCTGTAAGGACTAAAGGGTTAAGGCCCAGAGCTGAACAAGGATAATACAACCTGTAAGGACTAAAGGGTTACGGCCCAGCTACGCTGAGCTGAACAAGGATAATACAACCTGTAAGGACTAAAGGGTTACGGCCCAGAGCTGAACAAGGATAATACAACCTGTAAGGACTAAAGGGTTACGGCCCAGCTACGCTGAGGTGAACAAAAACAATTGTGTGAAACTCAATGACCTCGACCGCCTTTGTTTTCACCGAGCTGGCTAATACTTAATAAAGTATGGGGAGGGGTGTTATATAACCTTGTTTTCACCGAGTGACGTCACTGTGGCTCACAGAATACAACCTAACCCGGCCATCCCAGCAAACACCACGCATCCATCCAATCTTTGGCCAATGTTGGGCCGACGTCGTAGACGGTGGGCCAACATTGGTCAGACACTGGGTAGATGTGTCGTGTTTTCTGGGTATAGCTTCTCCTTCCACTTTCACAGGGTGTCAGAATTACCAGATACGTTATCAGCTGATGTGTCAGCTGTTGTCATCTGCTATCTGCGGTTTGTCAGATGCCCGTTGTGTAAGCTACTCCATGACTGCAGCCTCGAACCCGAATCCCGCGGCAAAATCCCGTGTAATCAGCTTCGAACCCGAATCCCGTGTAATAACGCGAGGTTTGGCGAGATATCATTGTTACTATTTTTGGCTCCACGTAGGCGTGTTGAGTAATGCGTAACGCGTGATGGGTGATGCGTAATGCGTGAAGTCAGAATCCACATTCACGTCATAATATGGTGCGTGATGCGTGACGCGTGATGCGTCATGAAACTGGAATAACCAAGGGGTTACCCCTGTACTGCTGTTTTGTTCAAATAAGCATAATATTCCTTAAACTGTTAAAGTTTTGAATTTACTATGTGGAATAAAGGGTGGTATCTGCCACTTTGTGAAGTATCATATACAACCCCTTGATCCCTGGGGGGTATTTAACCCTTTCAGTGCGGGGACCGACTTTAGACGTCAGAATCTGCCGTCTGCAGACGTCAGATTCTGACGTCTAAAGTCGCCCCCCCCCCCCCGCACTGAAAGGTTTACACATTTAAAATAGCCCTAGACCCATAACATAGATATTCAAATAAAGAGCCGAAAGAGCTAACTAAGACAATTATGATGATTTCAAATTGAAAAAACCCTTTGGTCTCCATGGTTTATAAACCAATATTTCACGTTCTAAGGATTATCTAGTGATATATAAATATAAGTAGGCCCGAGTCAGATATTACAGTATTAAATATGATTATCTAGTGATATATAAATATAAGTAGGCCCGAGTCAGATATTACAGTATTAAATATGATTATCTAGTGATATATAAATATAAGTAGGCCCTAGTCAGATATTACAGTATTAAATATGATTATCTAGTGATATATAAATATAAGTAGGCCCTAGTCAGATATTACAGTATTAAATATGATTATCTAGTGATATATAAATATAAGTAGGCCCTAGTCAGATATTACAGTATTAAATATGATTATCTAGTGATATATAAATATAAGTAGGCCCTAGTCAGATATTACAGTATTAAATATGATTATCTAGTGATATATAAATATAAGTAGGCCCTAGTCAGATATTGCAGTATTAAATATGATTATCTAGTGATATATAAATATAAGTAGGCCCTAGTCAGATATTACAGTATTAAATATGATTATCTAGTGATATATAAATATAAGTAGGCCCTAGACAGATATTACAGTATTAAATATGATTATCTAGTGATATATAAATATAAGTAGGCCCTAGTCAGATATTACAGTATTAAATATGATTATCTAGTGATATATAAATATAAGTAGGCCCTAGTCAGATATTACAGTATTAAATATGATTATCTAGTGATATATAAATATAAGTAGGCCCTAGTCAGATATTACAGTATTAAATATGATTATCTAGTGATATATAAATATAAGTAGGCCCTAGTCAGATATTACAGTATTAAATATGATTATCTAGTCATATATAAATATAAGTAGGCCCTAGTCAGATATTACAGTATTAAATATGATTATCTAGTGATATATAAATATAAGTAGGCCCTAGTCAGATATTACAGTATTAAATATGATTATCTAGTGATATATAAATATAAGTCGGCCCAAGTCAGATATTACAGTATTAAATATAAGTATGGGCCCTAGTCAGATATTACAGTATTAAATATGATTATTTAGTCATATATAAATATAAGTAGGCCCTAGTCAGATATTACAGTATTAAATATGATTATCTAGTGATATATAAATATAAGTAGGCCCTAGTCAGATATTACAGCATTAAATATGATTATCTAGTGATATATAAATATAAGTAGGCCCTAGTCAGATATTACAGTATTAAATATGATTATCTAGTGATATATAAATATAAGTAGGCCCTAGTCAGATATTACAGTATTAAATATGATTATCTAGTGATATATAAATATAAGTAGGCCCTAGTCAGATATTACAGTATTAAATATGTTTATCTAGTGATATATAAATATAAGTAGGCCCTAGTCAGATATTACAGTTTTAAATATGATTATCTAGTGATATATAAATATAAGTAGGCCCTAGTCAGATATTACAGTATTAAATATGATTATCTAGTCATATATAAATATAAGTAGGCCCTAGTCAGATATTACAGTATTAAATATGATTATCTAGTGATATATAAATATAGGTAGGCCCTAGTCAGATATTACAGTATTAAATATGATTATCTAGTGATATATAAATATAAGTCGGCCCAAGTCAGATATTACAGTATTAAATATAAGTATGGGCCCTAGTCAGATATTACAGTATTAAATATGATTATCTAGTGATATATAAATATAAGTAGGCCCTAGTCAGATATTACAGTATTAAATATGATTATCTAGTGATATATAAATATAAGTAGGCCCTAGTCAGATATTAAATATAAGTATAGGCCCTAGTCAGATATTACAGTATTAAATATAAGTAGGCCCTAGTCAGATATTACAGTATTAAATATGATTATCTAGTGATATATAAATATAAGTCGGCCCTAGTCAGATATTACAGTATTAAATATAAGTAGACCCTAGTCAGATATTACAGTATTAAATATGATCATCCAGTGATATATAAATATAAGTATAGGCCCTAGTCAGATATTACAGTATTAAATATAAGTAGGCCCTAGTCAGATATTACAGTATTAAATATGATTATCCAGTGATATATAAATATAAGTAGGCCCTAGTCAGATATTACAGTATTAAATATGATCATCCAGTGATATATAAATATAAGTATAGGCCCTAGTCAGATATTACAGTATTAAATATGTGCTGTTATAATTCCCAGTGGCTGGCCCCAGGCCAGTAATAGATGCTTCCTTTTCATGTACATCGGCATTGTGTGATGTAAATTATCATCTCGTTAATTTGTCTTTACGTTACCAAGGTGACCTTTGTGTTGCTAATTTGTTTGTTTCTATTTTTCATTCATTTGAAGCTGGAATTGCTAACGCAATCTCCAGATTGAAATGACGAAAAATATAACTATGTATTTATTTATGCCGCCGCATCCATCATCCAAACCTTGAATTCCCAGTTCACACTTTTGATATTGGCCCTATGCTGGTTTAATGCTGGGTCACTATGTACGGCGCTGACCCAACATTAAAACAAACATTTTATTGGTCGGGGGTAGAATACCAGACGTTATCCCAGTATAAACAAATAATAATAATGTGGGGTGTTGTTTTAACAAATACTAGTTGACGAAAATAATGAGCGATTTGGGGAGTTGTTTTAACAAATACTAGTTGACGGAAATAATGAGCGATTTGGGGAATTGTTTTAACAAATGCTAGTTGACGAACATAATGTGCGATTTGGGGAGTTGTTTCAACAAATACTAGTTGACGAAAATAATGAGCGATTTGGGGAGTTGTTTTAAGTCCTTAAGCTAAGCCATTCATCATAATATTAATTTATCGGACATCCAAACCTTGTATGCCCAGTACACACCAGATAATTGACCAGATACTGGTTTAATGTTCAGGAGTAGAATACCAGACTTGATCCCAGTATAAACAAATATTATTGTTAGCGAAAATAAATCTTTTTTGACGTTCCCTTGAGCGATTGAGGTGTTGTTTTAACTGCATCAAATCAGCCATTCAGCTCACTATTCATTTAAGCTTGTCAGTTGGCATAAAGGGGAAATCTATTCTACCCGAAAACTTCAAAATGGTTATAAACGTTGAAAAAACAACTTTGAAATATTTTCTACATGTACATCGGTTGACCATATTGTCAAATCTATAAGACCGTCATGGACATTCGGGGTTCATTAACCTTTTAACCGTCAAATTATTCAATATGAATTTTCACCCACTTGAAGTTGTGTCTCGCTGACGCGATCCACAACTTCAAGTGAGTGAAAATTATTCAGATTTGACAAAATGGAAGTCAACTTTTTTCAAATCTTGCTGGTTGATGTCACATTTTATCTTTAACAAAATGTGGTAGAATCTACTTAGTGGGCTAATAAAAAATGAAAACCCGAATATATGCGGCACCGGCGGTTAAAGGGTTCAGATTATTCTGTGACTAAAACAAATAAAATAGTTTGTTTGTTTGTTTGTTTGTTTGTATATTTGTTTGTTTGTTTGTTTGTTTGTGTGGGTTAGCTAGCCTTTGTTACCGGGCTGCCCGGGCCTTCCGACAAATGTAGTATGCTCTAATGATTCGCCCACCAGTCGCCATATGAACACGGGACGTTGGACCACCGCTGCCTGAGTGTTGGCCCAGCATCTAGAAAGCTGGCCCAACACTCAGAATGCAGTGGCCCAACGTTAGCTGACAAGCCTAAGACTTTGAGATCTCACATTGATCTCAGTCCCTTTCTAAGACTGTGTTATTCTGCTTGTCTGTGGACGGAGTTCGAATCCGGCTTGGCTGGAGGTATTATCAAGGATGTGCATATTCAGTGCTCCGAACTGCCCATCATACTGTTTGGGGTTCGAGTCCTTTCAGTTTCTGCTACACTTTTCAAACCCGCGGATGTATTATCAAGGCTGTGCATATTAAGCGCTCTCAACTGTCCATTATACTGTTTGGGGCTCGAGTCCTTTCTGTATCTGTTACACCTTTCAAACCCGCGCCTCTTTATAATTCCTCTGAGAATCTCAAGTCGATAGAAATTCTCTCGGCAGACATTGCACCTTCACCCAGTGTTGTTTTAATGTTGGTTCAATGTCGCAGACGATGGATCAATATTAACCCTTGCAACGCTGGAATATTTTTGTAAAAAACATGGAAACCAAAGGGTTTTTCTCAATTTTAAATCTTCATAAATGTCTTTCGCATCATTTGAACACCTATATGTTATGGGTCAACGGCCATTAATAAATAGTGTAATTATTTTATTGCGGCGATCGCTTTTAGACATCAGAATCTGACGTATAAAGACGGTCCCCGCGTTTAAAAGGTTAACCCTTACAACGCTGGAAGATTTGTATAAAAACATGGGAACCGAAGGGCTTTTTTTTCATTTTAAATCATGACAAATGTCTTAGTTAGCTCTTTCGCATCATTTGAATACCTATGTTATCATGGGTATCTGGTTATGGGTCGACCATGTTGACGGACATATATTGAAATGACGGAAATAGGTTTCAGCCTCTACTTTGATATCCTTTAAAAGTGATAATTTTTTTTAAACTCGCATGAATATGTGCAAAAATGTGTGTTTGCTGACAAAAGTGTTATTAATAATCGTTTCATTTGATAAGTTCTGTATAAAACACATGAGCGGCCTAGCTGGCCTATTTGTTTTAGATGTAGCTGTCCAACTCGGAGGCACCAGGTTTGAATCCTGTCTAGTGGTTGTGCATCTACATGATATACAGTGCTCCAAACAGTTCAAATGTTTGTAGTGTGCAATACTGCCCATGCCAATGTACACTATACTGTTCTGCAAAGCCAAAATACAGTATCTGTTCGATTGTACAGAGAGCAGATACTGCCTTTTGGCTGCACAGGAGTATCCCGGCAAACACGAGACGTTGATACGATGTTGGTTTAATGCTGGCCCATCGTCTTCGACGCTGGGCCAGCATTAAACCAACATCGTATCAACGAAGACCGTCTCGTGTTTGATGGGATAGGCCTACATAAGGTACATTCTTAAGACATCATGTTTTTTTACAGTAGGGCTAGACCTGGGACCTAATGTAGAAAGGGTTCCACATAAATACCTGGTATGTGGATCCCTGGGGGGGAAACAAACGGGAGTCCTGTTGGCGGGAGGAGGGGGGGGGGTGACACACGACCAGGCGGACGTCAAGATCTTATCAGCGCCAGGATGGTAACCAGAGTCCCTAGGCGGCGCTCTGATCCAAAGCAGGGGCCCGTGGTCTCGTCTCATTACCAAATCTTGCCACATCCCGCGTGACTAGGTCAAATCTCGCGTGGCTACGCCGGATCTGTCTCGGGATCAGGGACAGCCCCAAACATCGCCCTCAAATCGAGGCAGATGTTATCAATAGTGGTAAACGCGGAAGGGGGTCAATGATAACAACAGAGCTGAGTATCATTATGAACACCTTCTTCACTGGGATGTTGTGATATGTAAATATTACATCCTGTGTCAGCGGAAGGTAGTAAATGATAACAACAGAGCTGTGTATCATTATCAGCACTCTAGGATGCTGTGATGTGTTATATTACATCCTGTATTATCGCTGTCACTGGGATGCTGTGATATGTAAATATTAGGGGCCTACATTTGTACATCCTGTGTCCCTTGCCAATAAACACCACAAGTTGAACAAATGCTGTTAAAATGTTGGGCCAGCGTCGTCAACATTGAAACGATGCTAGATGAATGTCTCTTGTTCTCTGGGACTAGATCTGGGTGTATATTCATGAACATTCTGCATCCTATACAGCAAGGTATGATAGCAACAATAGTATGTGTTGTCATTGAGTGATTGTTTGCATTTGCTCTGTTATTTTAAAGTTTGTCCGATTTAAATCTACATCTCATCTGATGGGTGCCAGATGATTAGCCAACATTAAGCCAGCGTTGGTTCAGCGTCTCATGTCAGTGAGGAGGGGTACAGGGTGTCTGGACGTGAGAACCAGGTGGTGTAAAACTATAAGAAACACAGATCCCTGCTGTCAAGGAAAGCCCTGATTTGGACGTGAGAACCAGAGGGTGTAGAGCTAGGAGGCAGAGATCTCAAGACTCATGTTGTCAAGGATACGGGTGATTTAGCAACAGATAAACATCTATCCCGTGATTTAGCAACAGAGAAACATCTATCCCGTGATTCAGCAACAGATAAACATCTATCCCGTGATTTAGCAACAGATAAACATCTATCCCGTGATTTAGCTACAGATAAACATCTATCCCGTGATTTAGCAACAGATAAACATCTATCCCGTGATTTAGCAACAGATAAACATCTATCCCGTGATTTAGCAGCAGAGAAACATCTATCCAGCATCAACCCACTGTGTTATCAGGATTTATGGTGTTTTAATTCAAACATCCTGACCAGCCTCCCAAAGAGCGTCTGTTTCCCTGACCTGGTGACATGTCCTAATTATTATACTTGACCTAGAAATACTTTAAATAGATGGAATGACGTTTATAGACTGTATCCTTCCCTGAGAATTAATGACATATTGATTCCAATGCAGGGTTATCATGGTTATGTCAGGTCCTTGATATCAAAAGGTGCTAGTAACACTTTGCTGTAACAATCACTAACTGCCATCAGTTACCCAGGCAACACAGGGCGCTCACCCAATGTTGGCTCAATGTTGGCACAGTGTTGGAAATACCGGGCCATAATTCAGACAGCGTACCGTACCGTATTGGTCGGCTAAGGGGGCCACCATTCAATCTCCAGGGGGAAGTCTGGAGTTGTTTTTTTGAAATAAATAATTTTGGGCGGACTCTGTGTGAATAATATACTTCAAGGACTGTTCTACACAAACATGTATAAACATGTATTGACATTTTCAGCGCGCCGCCGAGCCGGGTTGAAATAAATAATTTGTGCACGACAAAAACTCCACCCCCCCCCCCTCCCTGGAGATTGAAGGGTGACCCCCCTAAGGCGGGTTGAGTAGTTTCCATCAAGAACAATGGCTGGTATATTTTAGATTTTCAATATTATCGTAAATAAAAGTCCTTATTCTGGAATATACCATTGTATATTGTATTAATTGAGCAGCCCTCTCCGAGGCGGGCTGCTTACTGTATTCCACACGGTCCGCAGCAGTTATTTGTTTTCAAGATAGCTACTAATCTATCAAATTCTGCTTCCTCATACCAAGGAATATAGTCCTTTTAAATTCCTTCCTCATACTTCACATAGACATCACATACCACTGGGGAATTGTTTTGGTGACATTTTGATTCCCATATCATCAACCCTTTAATTACTATGGCCACTGGCGAGGAAATGCTCGTTAGCGCATTCCAGGAAAAAGTTGCCATCAGATCTTCTTTTAATTTGGCAAATATACTTTTGGGATCAAACCATTTTTAAATGGCCGTTTAGAGTTTGAATTTTGTAATATTTACTTAACTCAAGCAATACAAAATGACTGGACCATGAATATAAAATGCAATGTCTCACACAAGGATAACCCATGACAAATTTCAGACTAAAAAATCTAAAATGGCTGCCGGCCGGCCTTTTTTTTTATTATTTTTTTTTTTTTAAATTTCAGCAAACAATTATAAAATAGTGGTCAAGCGATAACGGAGGGCTGCTTTCGTGTTTGGTCCGAACAACTTTTTCTAGTTTTTATTCACCTTGATGTTGGAAGTGCATGAACAATTTGTGTCTCTAGATGAATAAATATCACTACAGATACCTGGCTGGTAGCTGTAAAATTTTTGCTGCTAATTTTTAAAGTCTATTTTTATCCATACAGTAGAACCTGCTATGAGCAGCCATCCTTGTGACACAGAAAAAGTGGCCTTTTAAGGCAAGTGGCTGCTCATAGGTGGTTCATTTGTATAGAAAATGTCATTTTGAGGAATTACCAAGTGGCCTCCCATAGGAGGTTGGCTGCTCATAAGAGTGGCTGCTCATAGCAGGTTCTACTGTATAGGTAGCTTTTTAACCCTTTTAGCGTGGGGATAGACTTCAACAGACGTCCCCGCACTGAAAGAATTCAAATATTTATAATGCCTTAGATGCATAGGTATTCAAATGTAGCGTAATAAGCTAACTAAGACATTTATGGTGATTTTAAATTGAAAAAAACCCTTTGGTCTCCATGGTCTATACAATAATATTTCAGCGTTGTAAGGGTTGATTATCACCTCCAGGAGGCCAAATGGATTTTTTTTAACAAGTGAGAAAATGGTGCCATTTCCTGCAATCTAGCTAAACTTTGCCAAAATTTTACTAAATTCTGGTAAATTTTTAAACAAAAAGGGCTCAATGGTGTCTTTTCCTTCATTCTAATGGTGCCTTTTTCTTCCTTCTAGCCTTTTTTCACCATGATCTGAAAAGCGGTATGATCTGCTGGTAGAATCGGTATGGGTTGGTAGGGCCCGAAATCAGTAAGGCCACATACATTTATTTAGTTCTTTTACCAATTCGCCGCCGAAAATATATGAAAATGACAAAAAAAATGAAATTTCGTTGTTTTTTTAATTTTTTCTAACGTTGCCGATTTATTCATTTCAAACTTTAAAAAAATTATTTCATGTTCAGATCTACTTCCACACAGCACACATTTGTGTTGACAGGGTTGTGAGCGACGTCTTGTTAATCTATTTTATTTTTCTGAAAGAACCGAATGTAGCAGATGCACTGCTGACTACCTATGTCAGCGTTCATGATTGGCCCACACGCAGGAGACTGTATTGTCGACCAATCAGGTCAGTTGTTCTAAAATAAACTTAAACCCCAATGCTAAAAAAATTTTGTAATATAACTAAATAAATTTATGTGGCCTTACCTACCGTCTCAATCGTGAAAGGTTGGCAAGTATGCTAGTTTTCATCCATTTGACTCGCTGGAATTGCTTGTATTCCAACTTCAAATAAAGAGAATATTTCTAACAATCATAAAGAGTTCTCACAAATCCCATATAGAGGTATTTAAAACTTGTCCTGCTGAATTGCTTCAATCGTATTTTTCGTCATTTGAAGCTGGAATTGCTAACGCAATTTCCAGCTTCAAATGACGAAAAATATTACTATTTATGAAAATTAGACATGTCTAAAATTAAATTATTGTATCAACTAAGCATCTACTAAAAACTATTTTATCAAAATTAGGTGATATATTTATTGATCTAAAACATCCTTAACCCCGTATATATCCGGGCATAGCAGGACAAGGGTTAAATCACTGAGCATTTACTGCTAAATATTTAACCCTTTCAGCACGGGGACAGACTTCAGACTTTAGTGGATCCCGCACTGAAAGTATTCAATATTTATAATGGCTGTAGACCTATACCATAGCTATTCAAATGAAGCGGAAAGAGCTAACTAAGACATTTATGATGATTTCAAATAGAAAAAAAAACCTTTGACCTCCAAAAATATTTCAGTGTTGTGAAGGTTATTCAATTTCAGTGGAATTTTATTTAGTTTGAAACTTACTGGAGAGGATTTTGAAAATCGTGCTTCATAGCATGAACTTGAAACGGATCAACGTTGGAGGCCCACATAGGTCACCTGAGATAATGGGCCGCCTGAATTCATCCAAGTCGCCTGCAGCGTACCGCATGCAAGAGTTTCCCAAAAGAATTAAAGAAAGGCCAGATTTACACAAGATCTACAAAAAGAAAGAAGCAATGAGAAAACGACTAAGCAGGTAGTTATTCTGGTTATTATTATGAAGTCCATATTATTATCACTGAGGCAGAGATCGACACTAACTTCAAGTGATGTAACTACCGGTACCGTATATTGAATATGAGTAATTAGATCAAATTTTAATAATTAGTGTGCTATTAACACAGGTCAATTGGTAAATTTGGACTTGTTCTGGTGCTTTAGCCATTACTCAAGGAGTGTGAAAATTAAATAAAGTAGCATGCCTGGTATTTTTTCATTTGCCTCTAGGGCCAGTCGCTCAGGTGATTTACTGGCCCTTATTGACTTTTACTGGCCTAGGGCCAACGGGACAGTGTAGGTGTCGACCCTGCTGGGGTGTATTTATTATGTTGAGCAGGGTGTAAATGGAAAATTCATGTATATGTAATAGATGTCAGGGCTTTTCCTGTTTTATCCCAGCGCCGCGCTAAAAAAAAAAAAAAAAAAATTATGCCTCAAACTTGATTCTGCCAGAATGCACCATTTAAAGACCTAACTTTGAAAAAATTTCAGGGGGCATGCCCCCGTACCCCCCTTGCATTGCGCGTCTCTGACGCGCTGCCTTTTGGGCATCACTGGTTCACAACACGACAGCGCACTTTTAAAAAATCCCCCCTATACTATTTTTTTTCTGGGGAAGGCCCTGGATGTCACGTTGATCAACGCTAACCTCTCTGAGGTAATAGCTCACAGAGCCAGTAACCTAAGATTTTGAGTTGCTCAAGTTGCCACTAAATGGGTTAAAATTGCATTAACATCATACCGTAATTGATTCTTTATGATCTCGATTTTAAATTTTATAATTCTTCATTTTTCCGTTTGAACTTCGCCCATACTCGCTGTATGATTTGAGAACTTATCTGGTATCATTCATGCCTGAACTCACCATTGTCATCTTCATCCACTACAAGCTGCGAATTGCTGTCGCAATTCTCAACTTGTAGTGGATGAAGATGATGTGGTTTAAAAATTAAAGATAATTGCTATGTATTGGTAAGCCAATTTCATGGAAATTTTCGTTCTAAAACCCCTATTTGTAGGGAAATTAAGTCTGTTTTCAGGGATGTAAAATGGACTTGAAGGGTTAAGTAGCTTATACACATACACTGTGGATATTACCTCACTTTGCTGCTCTAATCCTTTCGAATGAGAGTGTGATGATATATCGGTTATTATGATGATTGCAATTTATACACAAAGTAACTGAATTTCTTATGGCTGTTGCAGACTCACACAGACTGATGCCCAAAAAACCCAAAATAACCGAGAAAGTTCACGTTTACGACAAGTCAAATACAGGAACAGGAGAAAGATAGAAGCTGGTGTAGAACTAACGTATCAATATTATAAGGGGGTAACAATTCCTCATGCAGGCTCTACAACGATGGCCCAACTTTGTGTCGATGTCTCATGTTTGCTGGGATAAGTCGCCTGAGAAGATGGGACGCCTGAATTCATCCAAGTCACCTGCAGCCAATGTTAGAAGCCCACATAGGTCGTCTGAAATGATGGGACGCCTGAATTCATCCAAGTCGCCGGCAGCCTATGTTGGAGGACCACATAGGTCGTCTGAGAAGATGAGCCGCCTGAATTCATCCAAGTCACCTGCAGCCAATGTTAGAGGACCACATAGGTCGTCTGAGAAGATGAGCCGCCTGAATTCATCCAAGTTGCCGGCAGCCTATGTTGGAGGACCACATAGGTCGTCTGAGAAGATGAGCCGCCTGAATTCATCCAAGGCGCCAGCAGCGTACCGCATGCAAGAGTTCCGCAGAAGAATTAAAGAAAGGCCAGATTTACACAAACTCTTCAAAGAGAAAGAAGCAGTGAGAAAAAGACTTGGCAGGTTGTTATTATGGTTATCATGGCTATTAAGTCCATATTAGTATCGCTGTGGCATTTAGACCATATTACAGTGAGGCAGGGATCGACACTTACCACTCTGAGGTAGTTAAAATTGCATTGACATTATAATTGATTTTTTTAATACCTCAATTTTAAAATATCATAATTCTTCTTAATTTTCTGTTCAAAAACTGTGCTCATATTCGCTGTATGATTTGAGAACTCATCTGGTATCATTACGTAGCTTATTCCCATACACTGTACATATTATCTCAATTTGCTCTTTCTACCCTTTAAGCCCTCACGATGCATCAAAGCATCATTTTACATCCCTGAAAACAGACCTAATTTTCCTACAACCAAGGGTTTTAAAACTAAAATTCCCATGAAACTGTTTTGCCAATACATGGTAATTTTCTTTAATTTTTAAACCAAGTCAAATCATCTTCATCCACTACAAGTCGAGAATTGTGACAGCAATTCACGGCTTGTAGTGGATGAAGATGACAATGGGAAATTCAGGCCTGAAAGGGTTAATCACTTTGAATGTAGAGTGTTATGATATTTCGGTTTATATTATGATGATTACAAACACAAAGCAACTGAATTTCTTCTGGCTTTTTTAGACAATAATCAACATACTGCATTTTACACATACACTGTGCATATTACTGTACCTCAATTTGCATATTACTGTACCTCAATTTGCTCTTATAATCACTTTAAAATTATTATGACTGTTGCAGGCTCAAACAGACTGATGCTCAAAAAGCTCTTAATCGAGAAAGTGCACGTTTACCTCAAGTCAAGTACAGGAACAAAAGAAAGATAGTAGCTGGTGTAGGGTCAGTGTCTCAATATGATAAGCAGGTAACTCCTCATATATAGGCTTAACCCTTGTCCTACTAGAGCCGTATATATTTGATTAATTGAGCATCTAAGTCTTGCATTTCATCTTGGGGAGCTGAAACATGATGTAAAGCGCTAAAAATGACTATGATCAATACTTTTCACAAAGTCGCTAAAATTTAAATAAAATAAGGTAGGAAAAGGTTTAGATTTTCAATTAATCAAATAATTCAAAAATGAAGTTTCCATTCTCCATAAACAGAAGTATTTTTGTCATTTGAGGCTGGGAATTGTGTTATCAGCTTCAGCTTCAAATCAATGAAAAATTCTGACTGGTAATTTAGCAGGACAAGGGAGTAAGAACAACAAAGAAGCAGATGGTTTTAAGAAGAGAAGATATGATAAGGAAAATACTGTGTAAATGCAAAAGATTAGGATAAAAAAGAAAACTCGCCGGAGCACCAACATCTGCTGAAATGTGGCTTCACAATTTTTCAATGTCTAATTGTTTTACTGCTACAAAATGCAGAAAATTTAAAACATTGCATGTAAAAATTTATGTGAGGACCAGCCAGAAAATGGACACACATTTTGTACTGATCTAGGCCGATATTCTGAGAACTTTGCCCTAGACCATGTGGGTTTTTTCTATCATAAATGATAAAACATTTTTGTTATTCGCAAAATTGATTAGCTGTTGGTCAAAATTAGCTTTTCGCTACACAAAACTGAACAAATTGAACCCTGATACTCTCAGTCTACAATAAGGCCTAAATCAGCACATTACAATTTATAAATGTAATAATATGCCAATATTTGTACAATTATTCAAGAAAGTATGTATATATACAAATTCCAATGTATTCATCAATAATTTTAATTTCCTGTGGTGTCACATCAGCTATCATTTATTTTACGAGTGTATCATATCGTCAGAAGCTGCATACCATGTTGCTTTTTCATCAATAAAGATATACATGTACTTGCATATAAAATTTGTGTTGTTGTAATTATTCAATCACAAATTTTTGCAGCTCTAATTTAGCTTGGGTATATTAGCTCCCGCCGTCACCGTAGGTGAGACGAAGGGAGCTATGGATTCTACCTCCGTTTTTTTTTGGCCTCTTCTTTTGCCTATAACTTTGTAAGAAAATAAGCTAGGATAACAATTTTTGGTATGTGGGTTACTTCCAGGTGGCTAATGGACAGGTTAAAATATTTTTAATCTGAATTCAATACGCAAGGTTGCAGAGGAGAAAATGATGATGTGACGGCTTTGGGCCGTCCGTAAACAATTCGTTTCCGGAGCATATCTCTAAAAGTACTTGTCCGATTGTCTTCAAATTTTACACACAACACCCCTAGGGGGTCTAGTTGTGCCTTTTGGGGTATTTGAACTTTGACCTACTTCTGGTTCAGAACTATGACCTATTTAGACGTTTTGACGCGCACTTCGTTTCCGGAGCAGATCTCGAAAAGTACTGGGCCGATGACAGTCATATTGCACATACATGTTCTCTAAGGTCCCTAGTTTTGCCTTTTCAGGTTTTTGGACCTTGACTTTGAAGTTGACCCAGCACTTTGACCTAATTTATAACATCGGTAAATCCGACTGAAAGATTTTCCGGAATATCATGAAAACCGCTCAAGATAGCTACACCATTACTATAAAACAAATTGTGAGGTTTCAGGAGAGGATGCATCTTGAAAAATTTCAAGTCGATAAAATTAAAAATGGCCGCCTATCGGCCATTATTCACCTCGACAGGCCTGATATTGCGGAATATCATGAAAACCGCTGAAGATAGCTACACCATTAATATCAAATAAATTGTAAGGTTTCAGGAGAGGATGCATCTTGAAAAATTTGAAGTTGATAAAATTCAAAATGGCAGCCTATCAGCCATTATTCACCTCGACAGGCCTGATATTGTGGAATATCATGAAAACCGCTCAAGATATCTACACCATTACTATAAAACAAATTGTAAGGCTTCAGGAGAGGATGCATTTTGAAAAAATTCAACTCATCCAAGTTCAAAATGGCCGCCAATCGGCCATTATTCACTTTCACATGGGCGTTATTTGGTAAACCGTGCTAGATGGCTAGACCATTACTATAAAACAAAATGTGTGATTTCAGGAGAGGATGCATCTTGAAAAAATTCGACTCGATAAAATTCAAAATAGCCGCTTATCGGCCATTATTCACTTTCACATGGCCTTATTTGGTCAACCGTGCTAGATGGCTAGACCATTACTGTAAAACAAAATGTGAGATTTCAGATGAGGATGCATCTTGAAAAAATTTGACTTGATCAAATTTAAAATGGCCGCCTTTTCAGCCATTATTCATTTTCACATGGCTGATATTTGGTAAACCGTGCTAGATGGCTAGACCATTACCTGATTACTATAAAACAAAGTGTGAGTTTTTCGGGGGAGGATGCACCCTGAAAATTTTTAACTCACGAATTCAAAATGGCCGACAATCAGCATTATTTACCTCGATAGGCCTGATATCAGGTAAACCGTGCTAGATAGCTAGACCATTACTATAAAACAAAATGTGACGTTTCGAGAGAGGATGCCTTTTAAAAACTTTCGAATCAATCGAATTCAAAATGGCCGCCTATCGGCCACTATTTACTTTCACATTGCTGATATTTGGTAAACCGTGTTAGATAGCTGGACCATTACTATAAAACAAAATGTGAGATTACAAGAGAGGATGCATCTTGAAAAAAATTGACTCGATTAAATTCAAAATGGCCGCCTATCGGCCATTATTCACTTTCACATAGCCGGTTTTTGGTAACCGTACTAGATGGCTAGACCATTACTATAAAACAAAATGTGAAATTTCAGGAGAGGATGCATCTTGAAAATTTTTGACTTGATCATATTCAAAATGGCCTCCTATCGGCCATTATTCACTTTCACGTGGGTGATATTTGGTAAACCGTGCTTGATGGCTAGACCATTACTATAGAATGAAATGTGAGATTTCAGCTGAGGATGCATCTTGGAAAATTTTGACTTGATCAAATTTAAAATGGCCGCCTATAGGCCATTATTCACTTTCACTTGGCCGATATTTGGTAAACCGTGCTAGATAGCTAGACGATTACTATAGAATGAAATGTGAGATTTCAGCTGAGGATGCATCTTGAAAAATTCTGACTCGATCAAATTCAAAATGGCCCCCTATCGGCCATTATTTATTTTCACATGCCGAATATTTTGCAAGCTGTGTTAGATGTTAGTCCATTACTATAAAACAAAATTTGAGGTTTCGGGGGAGAATGCACCCTAAGTTTTTAACTAATTTATATTTTCAATTTGTTCAGTATGCATAGCGCAAACCTACACAATTCTGGCCAATTGCTAACCAAACATCATATTAACCTGTGGATGAAATTTCCTCACGCTATTTACAGTCTCATCACCAGGGTAAATTTCGTCACGCTATTTACAGTCTCATCACCGGGGTATGAATTAGAATAATGCAGTTATCTCAATAATTTATAAATATTTTAACCCTTATAGCGCTGAATTTTTTTATGAAAACCTTTGGCCTCCAAGGTTTTTTTTTTAAATTTAATATCATCATAACTGTCTTGGTTAGCTCTTTCCTTTTCATTTGAATATCTATGTTATGGGTCTACGACCATTTTAAATATGTCTACTCTTGTAGCGCGGGGATCGACTTTAGTCGTCAGAATCTGACTTCTACAGACGTCAGATTCTGTCGACTGAAGTCGGTACCCGGGCTGTAAGAGTTAAAGGGACTAGCCCAGGCTAAAATCATCAAAAAATCAGTGATTTTATTTTGGCTTCTATATATGACCATATGATGTAAACATGTGCATAGACTACAACTGCAATTTTTTTTAATTTTTGTGCTGCGCACTCACCAGTTAGGCTAGATATAGAGACGAAATTCCTGATTTCTATTTATTGACAACCATGTCAAAAATTAGAAATGCGTGAATTTCGTCTCTATATCTAGTCTAACTGGTAAATGCGCAGCACAAAAATTAAAAAACTTTTGCAGGTATGGCCCATATCGCACTCCTGCTGTATCTCTAAAGGTATGGCCCATATCGCACTCCTGCTGTATCTCTAAAGGTATGGCCCATATCGCACTCCTGCTGTATCTCTAAAGGTATGGCCCATATCGCACTCCTGCTGTATCTCTAAAGGTATGGCCCATATCGCACTCCTGCTGTATCTCTAAAGGTATTCTTCTTCTTCGGCGGATTGTTACCACATTTGGCACCAATGATCATCATAGGTTCCGGATATGCCTTTTAGGGTCACTTTTCAGCCATTTTTTGCAGATCAGACTTTTTCATGTGAAATGGCTGTACAGGACGTTGAGGCTGGCTGTACAGGCCAGTGAGGTTGACTCTACAGGCCGTTGAGGTCGGTTGTCCAGGCCAGTGAGGTTGTCGGCTGTACAGGCCAGTGAGGTCGACTGTACAGGCTGTTGAGGTTGTCGGCTGTACTGGCCGTTGAGTTTGTCGGCTGTACAGGTCAGTGAGGTTGTCGGCTGTACAGGCCAGTGAGGTTGTCGGCTGTACAGGCCAGTGAGGTTGTGAGCGTTATACTCATGTTTTTATGCTGTGTGGCAACATGCAGCACTCGTCCAATGAATAATGTCTTCTCCTAAAAGCTCACTCACACCTTATTCACTAAACTAACGCTGTATTTTCACATCCCGCAATCAAATAAAATGGTACCGTTTTTAATTTGTAATATTATTGATGTCATTTGTTGCAGAGCATACACACAACAACGACGGAAGAATTAGAAGAAATCCGCCTCCTATCTACTCTACACCGATACCAACAGGATGGTCACCTGTGTGACGTCATGATGGTGTCCTCACAATGCAAAAAGTTTGTCGCTCACGCTGCAGTTCTAGCCGCGGCCAGCTCTGTCCTAGAAGCTGAGCTATCTCACTGTGATCGCGGTAATTATCTCATCAAAATCCCGCTCACCTCCACCGAGACAGAAGCTCTGATCAGATACGCTTACACTGGACAATTCGGTATCTCACAGCTTGACAGCATTGAAAAATTAGCGCACTTTTGTGACCGAGGTGATTTTGAACCTCACGAGGGCCTCATCATCTCCGGTCTGGAGGACTTCGCTCGCAGAGGGTTGTTTTGTAATATGGCGTGGTATAACATGGAGGGGGAGATACAGCCGTGTCACTCATTCCTAATAGCCGCAAAATATGAATTTATGTCCCAACATATCTTCACGGGGAGCATTGTACATGTGACGGAATCTGATGGAACCTGTGCCGACACAAGTACAATGACAGCCATATCTGAAACACCTACAGTGGCGCCCCCGGGTGAATGTGTGTGTACTAGCTGTGGAGAAACGTTTGTGTCAACATCCTCGCTTGTTCCATCCCTTACAGCTGGTGAGGTAGCATATAGGGATACATGTCTATTATGTCAATCATCGCTCACCCTGTCACCCGAAGAAGGAGAATTCCCATGTATAATATGCCACAAAGTTTTTAAACTCAGACGTGAATTTGAGCAGCATAAGCGTATGCATGATGATGTTCAATTCAGGTGTCTGACGTGTAATAAGTGTTATGCGAACAAGAATAGTCTGCGAGTCCACGAGCGTCTGCACACCGACGATATGCTTTTCGAATGTGATATTTGTCAGAAATGCTTCAAAACGAAGGGTAACTTGAAGAAACATGAACATTCTCACACGGATTCCAAGCCTTATGAATGTGAAACGTGTCAGACACATTTTAAGACTAAGTGTGGATTAAGCCGTCATAATAACTCTCACGCCGGCTACAAGCCGCACGTGTGTGACAGGTGCGGGAAATGCTTCGGAACAACAAATGAGCTGAAGACGCATAAGGTGATTCATACGGACGACAAACCGTTTATATGTGACACGTGTGATAAAGGCTTCAAGTTAAGGACTGCTCTTAAATCACACCAGCTCACGCACGCCACGCATAAACCTTTCCCGTGCGACAAGTGTGACAAAAATTTTGCGAGTTTCACAAAACTGAATATGCATAAAATTGTTCACATTCAGGAGAAGAGTTTTCCGTGCGAGAATAAGTTGAGAGAGCATGAGCGCATACACACCACTGATAAACCCTACACGTGTGACCAATGTCATAAAAGCTTTAAAGGTCGTCGTGACCTGTCTCAGCATCTGCTCGTCCACATCGACGATAAAGACTACACGTGTCCTATATGTCAGAAATGTGTGAAGACAATGGGTAGTATAAAGCGCCACATGCTCACTCACGTGGAAGACTACAAACCTTTTGAATGCACAGAGTGTGATAAATCCTTCAAGGACAACACGACCCTAAAGCGGCACATCGCCACACATACGGGTGAGAGACTTTACACTGTGGCGTGCGCGACGTGTAAGAAACTGTTCAGGACGATCTGGGAGCTCACCAGACATCAACAACGCATGCATACTGATGATTGACCCTACGACCTGGGAGCTCACCAGACATCAACAACGCATGCATACTGATGATTGACTCTACGACCTGGGAGCTCACCGGACATCAACAACGCATGCATACTGATGATTGACCCTACGACCTGGGAGCTCACCAGACATCAACAACGCATGCATACTGATGATTGACCCTTACAACTATAGCAGTTGTAAAATTTAAATTTTAACCCACTTGAAGTTGTGGGTCGCGTCAGCGAGATACAACTTCAAGTGGATAAAAATTCAAATTGAATAATTTGGCGGCTGAAGAGTTAAGTATAATTTCTCGACTGAAAGCTTTATTCTGATTGATTGTACCATGTATGTAATAATGTTTTTTATTTTATTTTAAATATGCCAAGTTCATAAATGCAGCTGAAAACCTATACAAATTTCACACATGCTTTAAAACCATATTGATGATATTTATAAACTTTGATTTATTGACACAGTGTGTATAAATATGTAAGAAATTTTTAAATATTTAAATCCATACATACATAATATATCAGAATTACTTGATGACTAACAGCCCTAATAGCTCTGAGCTATTTCATCTGATTGTCATTCACCTTGAGAAGTGTTGTTGTAACTTACAAGATAAGGCCGCTTCAAAATTTGTTTGAAAGTTATTATTCTCTTCCAAGTTGTAACTTGCTAGGCATCCTTGTATCATTGATGTATACATATTTTAATCAATTACAAATTTGATTAGCAAATGGGCAGAATTGCATAGCATTTTGCTACGCAATATGTACAGAACATATATCAAATAAAGCTGAAAGCGTATTCATTGTGATGGATTATACTGTATATTTAACCTTTTGCCTGCTGATGATGATCGTTTTAATCAGTTAAATTAAATCACTGTTATTGGGAATGAAATGAGTGTTTAACCCTTTGCCTGCTGAATTATAATGTCATAAAATGCCTGAGGGCTGAATTAATAAATTTTTTCATTAAAAACAGTAATTACTGATGTCGCATCTGCGGTCTGCCAGGTGGTCGCCTTTTGGCGCCACCCACGATGAAAGGGTTAAACATCAATATTTGCAAATCCTTAGTGTCAAATTATACAAATCTGAGTAGTTTTCAGCCACTTGAAGTTGTGGATCGCGGTAGTGAGACACAACTTCAAGTGGCTGAAAACTAATGAAAATTGTAATTATTTAATTTAGCAGGATAAGGGATAATAATGAATATACATCCATTTCTTCTCTTTTTTCTTCACCTTGAGATTCCCATCTCAAGGTGAAGAAAAATATGTAAGTATAATTTCTCACTGAAAAGCTCGGAATTTTATTTGGATGAATTGTACCACTTTCTTTTGTATGTATTTTACTTAACCCTTGTACTATCTTATGGATCTACGGCCATAATAAATGCTTAACCTTTGCAGAGCGGACTTTAGACATCAAAATCTGACATATATAGACGTGAGATTCTGACGTCTAAATTTGATCCCCGCTCTGTAGCAATTAACATTTTATATTGGACGTAGACCCATAACATAGGTATTCAAAAGAAACGGAAGGAGCTAACTAAGACATTTATGATGATTTCAAATTGAAAAACTCTTTAGTCTCCATGGTTTATATAAAATATTTCAGCACCTCAAGGGTTAATGTATGCCATGTGATGAATAGATGGGAAAAGGGGTCTTAACCCTTTCAAGCCTGAATTTACCATTGTCATCTTCGTCCACTACAAGCCGCAAATTGCTGTCGCAATTCTCGATTTGCAGTGGATGAAGATGACTTGAGGTGGATGGAAAATTTAGGAAAATTGCCACATATTGGAAAAACAGTTTCGTTCTAAAACCCTTAGTTGTAGGAAAATTAGGTCTGTTTGCAGGGATGTAAAATGATGCTTTAATGCATCGTGAGGGCTTAAAGGGTTAGCCGCTAGAGCTGACTAGTCAATTTAAGTTTATGATTGACATGAATGACCCAGGGGTCTATACACTAAAGGGCTACTGGGGTAGGGGTCTATACAGTAAAGGGCTACTGGGGTAGGGGTCTATACAGTAAAGGGCTACTGGGGTAGGGGTCTATACAGTAAAGGGCTGATGGGGTAGGGGTCTATACAGTAAAGGGCTAATGGGGTAGGGGTGTATACAGTAAAGGGCTACTGGGGTAGGGGTCTATACAGTAAAGGGCTAATGGGGTAGGGGTCTATACACTAAAGGGCTACTGGGGTAGGGGTCTATACAGTAAAGGGCTGATGGGGTAGGGGTCTATACAGTAAAGGGCTGATGGGGTAGGGGTCTATACAGTAAAGGGCTAATGGGGTAGGGGTCTATACAGTAAAGGGCTGATGGGGTAGGGGTCCATACAGTAAAGGGCTACTGGGGTAGGGGTCTATACAGTAAAGGGCTACTGGGGTAGGGGTCTATACAGTAAAGGGCTACTGGGGTAGGGGTCTATACAGTAAAGGGCTGATGGGGTAGGGGTCTATACAGTAAAGGGCTAATGGGGTAGGGATCTATACAGTAAAGGGCTAATGGGGTAGGGGTCTATACAGTAAAGGGCTACTGGGGTAGGGGTCTATACAGTAAAGGGCTACTGGGGTAGGGGTCTATACAGTAAAGGGCTAATGGGGTAGGGGTCTATACAGTAAAGGGCTACTGGGGTAGGGGTGTATACAGTAAAGGGCTAATGGGGTAGGGGTCTATACAGTAAAGGGCTAATGGAGTAGGGGTCTATACAGTAAAGGGCTAATGGGGTAGGTGTCTATATAGTAAAGGGCTACTGGGGTAGGGGTCTATACAGTAAAGGGTTACTGGGGTAGGGGTCTATACAGTAAAGGGCTAATGGGGTAGGGGTCTATACAGTAAAGGACTAATGGGGTAGGGGTCTATACAGTAAAGGGCTAATGGGGTAGGGGTCTATACAGTAAAGGACTAATGGGGTAGGGGTCTATATAGTAAAGGGCTAATGGGGTAGGGGTCTATACAGTAAAGGGCTAATGGGGTAGGGGTCTATATAGTAAAGGGCTAATGGGGTAGGGGTCTATACAGTAAAGGGCTAATGGGGTAGGGGTCTATATAGTAAAGGGCTACTGGGGTAGGGGTCTATACAGTAAAGGGCTACTGGGGTAGGGGTCTATACAGTAAAGGGCTACTGGGGTAGGGGTCTATACAGTAAAGGGCTACTGGGGTAGGGGTGTATATAATAAAGGGCTAATGGGGTAGGGGTCTATACAGTAAAGGGCTACTGGGGTAGGGGTCTATACAGTAAAGGGCTGATGGGGTAGGGGTCTATACAGTAAAGGGCTACTGGGGTAGGGGTCTATACAGTAAAGGGCTAATGGGGTAGGGGTCTATACAGTAAAGGGCTAATGGGGTAGGGGTCTATACAGTAAAGGGCTAATGGGGTAGGGGTGTATAGTAAAGGGCTAATGGGGTAGGGGTCTATACAGTAAAGGGCTAATGGGGGAGGGGTCTATACAGTGAAGGGCTAATGGGGTAGGGGTGTATAGGAAAGGGCTAATGGGGTAGGGGTCTATACAGTAAAGGGCTACTGGGGTAGGGGTCTATACAGTAAAGGACTAATGGGGTAGGGGTCTATACAGTAAAGGACTAATGGGGTAGGGGTCTATACAGTAAAGGGCTAATGGGGTAGGGGTGTATAGGAAAGGGCTACTGGGGTAGGGGTCTATACAGTAAAGGGCTACTGGGGTAGGGGTCTATACAGTAAAGGACTAATGGGGTAGGGGTCTATACAGTAAAGGGCTAATGGGGTAGGGGTCTATACAGTGAAGGACTAATGGGGTAGGGGTGTATATAGTAAAGGGCTAATGGGGTAGGGGTCTATACAGTAAAGGGCTAATGGGGTAGGGGTCTATACAGTGAAGGACTAATGGGGTAGGGGTGTATACAGTAAAGGGCTACTGGGGTAGGGGTCTATACAGTAAAGGGCTAATGGGGTAGGGGTCTATACAGTGAAGGACTAATGGGGTAGGGGTGTATACAGTAAAGGGCTGATGGGGTAGGGGTCTATACAGTAAAGGACTAATGGGGTAGGGGTCTATACAGTAAAGGGCTACTGGGGTAGGGGTCTATACATTAAAACTTTAGTATTAAGTTTCCATAACCTTTCACCTTGAAATATTTAATTCTATATTGTTGTTGTCTTTATTGACTGCTGTACAAATAATTGTATATATTTACCACATTTCTAGTTAAGGATGTTACTGGGTTTCTGCTGCTGCAGCCATTGTCTTTTGTTATTGATCACTTGTACCGTTTGTTAAGTTGATGGAGGAAAGATACTCGATATAAATGATTTATATCTTGAAATATATGCATCAAATGTTATGTTTCTTGTTGTTCTATTTATATGTTACATTTCTGTGTAATGTATCTTCCACCTTCCACCATTGCAGCTAGTTAAATTTTTTATTGGAGATAATTCACAAGTGATTCTTCTTGATTAATTATAAAATATATAAACTGTCATTTTCTATGGTGATGCCTATTGCTGAGAATTCTATTCAAGAACACCAAAATGGATAATACACAGATTATCATTTTATCTTTGTTTTAGATAATTAGGTTCATTAAAAAACATTATTTAACAGCATAATTATACTTTAAATGTTTGCATCCACTCTACATTTAGGAGGTGTGTGCGCACCTAAACGTGGTAATTGATATCTAACACAGGGGAAATATACATCTTGCCAGGGAAATAATAATACAGGGAATTTCACATGAAATTCTGCAGATTGTTAAAAATGATGTTGATACTTGAGGTAATGTATTCTTGAGGCCATGTAAAACAGTGTCTCCAGTAGGCTAAATTTCTGCTTCTGTAACAGTATAGGCCCATTGTTTGGAAAATTATTGAGAGATTCGGTAACTATTTATTTCAACATCCATTAATAAAAAACGTAAGTAAAAGGTTATACTGACCACATTGCCGTTGATGGACCAACTTCATATTTTGCACAATCATAGGAGTTGACCCAGAGGCTGGCCAATTGACGTTTTAATTTAACCTATTGGAAGGCTTTCCAGTAAACTGTTGAACCAATGGTGGTTAATTTATTTAAATTTTCAACGACTTGAGCTTGTGTCTCGCTACCGCGATCCACAACCTCAAGTGGCTGAAAATTACTGATATTTTTTTTTTAGCTCAAATATTCGCAAATCGTGATGTTTAGACACATATTTCATTCCCAATAACAGATTAAAAACGACAATAGTCGTGATCAGCAAGACGAGGGTTACTACATTGTTGTTTTTAATCTGTTTTATTAGTCAACCAGTCTATAGGAGCGAACATATTGTGAGCGGCATGCTATCTAGTATAATCTAAATGAGACACCTTCCAGTCAGCCAGATGAGGGGCATCAATAAATCACATGTAGACAGAAGGAAGCCCAGGTAGTACTATAGTCCCTTTAATCTAATCCTTACAACGACGATTTATTTTGTATAATCCATGGAGATCAAAGGGGTTTTTTTAATTTGATATCATCAGAAATGTCTTTCCGCTTCATTTGAATACATATGTTAGTGGTCTACGCCCATTATATATTTCTCAATGCCTTCATTGCGGGGACCGTCTATAGACGTCAGAATCTGAGTGTATAAAGACGCTCCCCGCGCTGTTAAACCCTCATGATGCATCATTTGCATCTGGGAAGAATGACTTAATTTCCTGTCCCAATGGTTTCTAATACATACATTTTTATGGGAATGTTTTAATAATAACGATATCCTTTTCATTTGCACCCACTTCTAAGTCATCCACTTCTAAGTCATCCACTACAAGTCGAGAATTGCGACAGCAATTCGCGGCTTGTAGTGGCTGATATTTTAATGGTATATCCAGGCTTGAAAGGGTTAACCCTACGCCCATATATAGAGCCTATGCGGTTCCAAGCTCATTTTTAACAAAATAATATCACCGAGATGAATGATTATTATGATTCGTGATAGATGCTCATGCAGTTAGTCAAATAAATAGAATGATTATTAAAGCTATTTTTATTTAACTCAGATTAATGTTTTTTTTCCTGCCAAGTTTACCGCAATATTATACTTGTACAATTCGACATAATATGTTACACAGTCAGTGTATGTTACATAGCATGTTACATAGTCTTATGTAAAATAGTGTTTTCACTTATGAGTCTACCCTGAATAAATATATTTTATTATTATTAATTGTTTTTCAATTCAGTTCAGTTTAGTCAGCGTACAAGATACAATATTAATAACAGTTTCATAACATATACAAATAACATACAATTATATACATGAGGCACATAATAATAAGTAATAATATCACTGGAATTTTAAAAGTAAATGTACACCTGGGAGAGAAGCTAAACATGATCCATTGGAGCCTTTGCTAGTATTTTCCACCAGTCATTTGAAGCTGGAAATGAATGAAAATAAAACAGCAATAATTCAGCAGATCGCGAGTTAACTCTTGAGAACCCAGCAAATGACCGATATGTTATGAATATACGGTCATTATAAATGTTTGACTCTTTCAGTGCGATGATCGACTTTAGACGTCAGATTCTGACGTCTACAGACGTCAGATTGTGACGTCTAAGGTCGGTCCTCGCGCTGAAAAAATGATCTGAATCCGGATTCTAATCCGGCTCAATCACCAAAATATAGAACTTTGGTATTAATTGGTTGAATGGTAACATGATTTTAGTTATGTTGAGTCATACCATGTATATTGTCACATGATTTTTAACAAGCTAACAATCCTGTTTATATATATGTACATAGCCTATATCTCTCCCATTCTATGACAAATAAATCTGTAATGACTTCCTTTCTGTCTGTATGGTAAATGCTTGACTACCGTCTGTAACGTTGGGCCAACATTAGGCCAATATTGTTCCAACATCAGGGATTGCTGTGATACGCTATTAGTTAGTTGAATCTGTCTCACGGAAAATTATAATCGTCATAATAGGCCTAGTGAAGAACTGTGCACATTGATGTGGGGGCGAATCAAGAACTCAGGTAGAGGAGGGGGGAGGGTGTCTGAATTAAATTTGGCTGATGCCCCACACTTTGGGGTTAACCCATAAAGCGCTGAATTAAAGAATTTAAATTTTCACCCACAAGAAGTTGTGTCTCGCTACCGCGATCCACAACTTCAAGTGGTTGAAAAAAAGTCATATTTGCTTAATTTGACACTAAACAATTGCAAATCTTGATGTTTAAACACTCATTTCATTCCCAATAACAGATATTTTAAAAACCTAAAACAAACTAAAAACAAAGTCGTGATTCGCGCTTTAAGTTAATTTAGGCGTAAAACAATGATATTTATAAATTATCCTCAGCTAATAAACGAGTGTTTAAAATAAAATGTTCAAGAGTCATGTTTGGACAATGCAATTTTCATAGGGAGGTTGATCAGTACCCACCCCCCCCCCCCCCACCCCCCTGTGGAACCGTCATTGGTTTTACATCATTGTCTGCACACGTCGACAATATATCGCACAAAATCCATACCTTTGAACCATTTGGAGCACTTTATTCATTCCTACGGAAGCATCGTCATGTTCACCCTTATTATTCATTGATCAGATCATTGCGCCGATACAGCTTTCAGTGATTGATCGGAGGGGATCGTAGCCTCTCAATTATGGAAGGGGGGGGGGGTGGGGACTTTGAACCCGTACAGCGGCGGGGATCGACTTTAGACGTCAGATTCTGACGTCTAAAGTCGATCCCCGCACTGAAAGAATTAAAATATTTATAATAGCCGTAGACCCATAACATAGGTAATAAAATAAAGCGGAAAGAGCTAACTAAGACATTTATGATGATTTCAAATTGAAAAACCCTTTTGTTTCTATGGTTTATACAAAAATATTCCAGCGTTGCAAGGGGTGATGGCCTCTTGGGTGCGTTGTCCCTTGCCGTGTCGTCCCCTCCGAGGCCGTGTATGGATGTATTTGCTTTACCCGAAAAATCCAACATGGCGGTGACTGAGAGTAATCCCGACCCCAAGGTCCGCAAAATGTCCATAACTCTGAGCTGAGCATGCGGGCTTGGAACTGAAATATTACTGATTCTAAAAAACCTATTTTTGACCTGATTACTCCCCGATATGTTACAATATGACAGTCCAAAGAAATGTCTCACGATTTTGTATGCGGTCAATCTGTGGCTGAAACCTGTTTCAGCCACTGCGGCTACGTTGTCCCCCGTTTGGATCCCGTGTTATCTGGTTATAGTTATCGCGATAGATCACACCTGGGATTTTGTGGGTACGCATATAATCTTTTTTTGTAATTTTGTCAAGGATATTAGAGTAGCTGGGTCGTCACGATTTGCTGAGCACACGTTGTAGGCCCACTCGCCTGCGCAGCATGGTCAACATTTCAAGGAATTGGGTCCGTCAAATAATATATAATAATTAGGTATATTATTGATCAGTGAAAATAAACGACTGAGGTGATTAAATTGAAATCAATGTACACAGATTACATGAACACCTGGGGCAATGTTGCCCATTGTCATGTATTTTGAGAGCGTAATCTAAAACGTATAAGAGGTTTGACATACAGGTCAGAGTTATAGAGAACAGCATGTATGTGACTGTTAGATAAAAACTGTAGGGGCCTAGGCCTACATAGTGATCGAGATTGTTTCAATCTCGGGGTGGGGTGAGATACATTAAAGGTGTAGTCAACTGTCAAAATACGCGGGACAATGTGGTCCCCAAAATGCAACAGTGGCCTCTGGACATTCCACAATGACATATAACCCCACATCCACAGTTATCAGCCAAGAAAATAATATTATATGCGTTTCATACCCATCGCCGCATTAAGAGCAAGTTCCCAAATCATATAAACTCTATATACTTGATGTGTTAAAAAATGAGTTACAAATTTGTTATCGTGGAGGTCTGGAAACAGTTGACCCCAAGCATATTGACAGTAAGAGCTTTCCCAGCCAACATGGCACACTCACCAAATGTCGGGTTAATGTCGGCTAATGTCGCAGACGTTGTTCTAACAATAAAACAGCATTGGGCCAATTTCTGTTTGGAGTAGTATCTTGTAATCAGTTCAGTCCCTGATATTAATGCCGTCAAAGTGTCCTGAAGATAGGGACATGGCGCAATGGTTAGAGTGCAGCGCTCTGCCGATGTGGCTGCCTGCCGTGCGGTTTCGAATCCTGCTAGGTGCAGGATTTTCAGAGAAATAACATGTTTCTTCCCTTTCAATCTTATAGGACATTGTTAAGATGGTGTGTCCTTGGGCAATACACTTCACCCTCAAATGCTTCACTTGACTCAAGTGAAAATGAGTACCTGGTAGGACAGAGATGGCAATGTGTACGATAAGTTCAATGCGCCGAAACGGCTGCAGGACTGTATGCTCCCCGGGGAGTTGAAATGGCACATGAATGAACAGGTCCAGTGACCAGGGGGTAAAATGTAAAGTCCGATGATAGGTCTTCAGACTTGATATCAGACTATAAAAAACCTGCACCTTTACCTTTACTCTATAGGCTAATGTGGGCCTACACTTGACCGTCTAACACATGCACATTTGACAGTTGTATGGATCTTTAATAATGCTGGATGTCCTGTCTCATGGATAACAGTAATCGTCATAGTGAAAAACTATGTACAGCCAATAATAATGACCTGTAAGTTAGTGAATTTGTTTTAATTGGCGGATCAAGAACTCAGAGAAATGAGGGGGGGGGGGTTGAATTAAATTTGGCTGATATCCCACACTTTGCTTTTAACCCATAAAGCGATAGATTCAATAATTTAAGAAATAAATAATTAAATTAAATAATTTTCACTCACATGAAGTTGTGTCTCGCTACCGCGACCCACAACTTCATGTGAGTGAAAATTAGTCATATTTGTTTAAATTGAGACTAAATATTTTCAAATTTTGATGTTTAAACACTCATTTCATTCCCAATAACAGTTATTTTATCGGCTCAGAAGCCTGAAACAAATTAAACACGACTATAGTTGTGATTCGTGCTTTAGGGGTTAATTTAAGCAGAAACAATCGTTCCATTGGACATTTTTCTATTTCATTTGATTTTATTTGATTGATTCAGCAAACCATACATGAAACATAGTATACATGGTAATTATAATTTATTAAAATAATAAAAACCGGCAGCCACCATGCCTGGTCAAATGAAACATGAAAGTGTGTAGGCCCTGCCACTTTACAAAATGGCAGATACACCGTTTCATATCTGAAAGGGGCGCAATGATATTCATAAATTCTTGTCAGCGAGTAAACAGAAGTTCGGGACACCAATTTTGAGTTTAAAATACAATGTTAAGAGTCAATTTTGGACAATTCAACTGCATCGTCATGTTGATGAAGTCCGTGCGCTGATATAACTTTCAGTGATTGTGAGTTCGCACCCTCTTACCTATGGGGGAGGGGGGGGGGGGAGATCCTGGGTGCGCTGTTCCCCGTTTGTATCCCATGTTATAGTAGGCCTAATCGCGATTGATGAAACCTGGTATTTCGTGGGTATGTTACTTTTTTACTTGTAATTTTGTCAAGGAGATTAAAGTAGGTCGGTCATCACGATTTGCTGCGCACATGTTATAGGTCCACCCGCATGCGCAGCATGGTCAACGTTCTAAGGAATGATATCCGTCAAATAATATATATTATAATTATTATTGATAGGTGAAAATAAACGACTGAAACTGATTAAGTAGATTAATTGTTCAGAATAGAAATCAATGTAACGAACACCTGGGATAATACAATGCTGCCGATTGTCATATAAAGGGCCACTGTTCACCTGTTTATTAACCCTTTAAGCCATCACGATGCATTAAAGCATCATTTTACATCCCTGAAAACAGACTAAATTTCCCTATAACTAAGGGTTTTAGAACGAAAATATCCATGAAACTGGTTGCCCAATTAATTGCAATTTACTGTAATTTTTAAACCCCATAAAATCATCTTCATCCACCACAAGTCGGGAATTGTGAGGAAACTCACTCCTCCAAATTATTTTTGTTTAAACCATGGAGACTAAGGGGTTATATTCAATTTGAAATCATCATAAATGCCTTATATAATTAGCTGTTAACGGTTCATTTGAAGACCTATGTTATGGGTCTACTGCCTCTATATATATGTTAACCCTTTCAGTGCGGGGACCGTCCGTATACGTCAGAATCTGACGTCTATAGACGTCAGATTCTGACGTATAAAGACGGTCCCCGCATTGAAAGGGTTAAAACCCTTACACCACTATAGTTGCAGTCAACTTCCACCAGCGCTGGGTGTTTTCCGCTGATTTTTCACTTAATTCTTGATCAATTTCCATGAGATTTTGCAAGCAATCTTTGCAAGTATCCCGGCGCTTACCCTGAAATATTCGTGAAATTTGTGTGTGTAGTTCAAAAGTTAGACCATTTGACATGTAGTAGAATTTCGAGATAAAAGCGAATGAAATCAATGGGGATTATAGAGGAGCGTCATAATTAAAAATTACTACATATCAAATGGACTAACTTTTAAACTACACAATATTTTCAGGGATGTTGCTGTAAGACTAGAAAATAACACTTGCCAAATTTCATGACAATCGGATAAAAATTGCGCGAGTAATTAGCGAAAAGCATGCAACGCAAAAATGACATATTTAAAGTGGGACTTTTACTTTAACCATTTAACCGCCAAATTATTCAATTTGAATTTTCACCCACTTGGAAGTTGTGTCTCGCTGACGCGATCCACAACTTTAAGTGAGTGCAAATTATTCAGATTTGACAAAATAGAGGTCAACTCTTTTCAAATCTTGCTGCATAGTTGATGTCACATTTTATCTTGTGGATATTTAAAATGTGGTACTCAGGCTAATGTGCTAATAAAAAATGAAAGCCCGAATAATTAGATTCGGCACCGGCGGTTAAAAGGTTAAGCACGATTATCATCGTTTTTCAGTCTTTTTATTTGACTTTCAGACGAGAAAATTTGAAGGAGGAATAAGAATTAAAAATGTTACATTGACAAATGTTTTGAACCTAATTGTATAATTAAGAGTAATTTTCACTCGCTTGAAGTTGTGGGTCGCGGTAGCGAGACACAACTTAAAGCACATTTACCAGTTAAGCTATATATACAGATATAGAGACGAAATTCCCGTATTTCCTATTTTTGACATGGTTGTCAATAATTAGAAATCGGAGACCGTGACCGAGAGGTAGCGTGCTCGGCCTCAGACCGCCAGGGCTCGAATTTCTAATCCTGTGTCTGGAGGACAATGTCATCTCAATCATCTCACCATCCTCAGGAGGTTCTCCTGGCCTAATTTAGCCTTTATGTGCACAAAGGTGGCCTAAAGCCCCATTCATTTCATTTCATTTAATTTTTTTTTTAATTAAATCATCATAAATGTCTTAGTTATGTTTTTCCGCTTCATTTGAATACCTATGTTATGGTTCTACGGCTATTATAAATATTTAACTCTTACAGCGCGGGGATTGGCTTTAGGCGTCAGAATCTGACGTCTATAGACGCCAGATTCTGACGCCTAAAGTCGATCCCCGTGCTGAAAGGGTTAAAGCGCTACAAAATAAAATATAATTTTTCAACCACTTGAAGACGGTCCCCGCGCTAGGAGGGTTAACAACTGATCACAGAGGTGTTAATTAATCATAAATAATTGTATTTGATTGCTTCAGAGTCGTAAAGAGACAAAACCTCACCAGCACCAAAAAACGGTGACAGAAACATCAACAACACCTGAGGTATGTAGCTATTTCAGTCATAGTTAAATATTAACCCTGAGTTAGGTTATACAATTTAAATTGTTGTCCTCTTAAAATTGTGTCTCGCTACCGCGATCCAACTTGAAGATAGTATAAAATACTTAGGCTACAAAATGTGCAATTTGAAGTAAAACTCGTTTGTTCCACAAATTGTCATGCTTGAAGGTGATTACGATTGCGATTACGATTACAGCTAATATTTTTTTTTCGATTACGATGACAACTACGATTACACGATTTTCAAAAATCTTACGATTTCGATTATTATTGCAATGTAATTGATTAAAAATCGTAATAGGCGAATATGATTACAATCGACGGTACCCCAACCATGTTGCGCACAGACTATGAGTCTGTTGTTTGATTTAAGATCATTATATTTATGTTTGTTTATATTTACAGCAACAAGTGAAACAAGGGCGTCAAGTGGCTCCCAAACAGCCACCTCCAGATCAGGTAGAAATAATTAAAAAAAAAAAATAATATGTGTAATATTGATAATAAGTTATATTGAAAAGAGATGCCCACTTGAATTCTATGGCTAGTTATTCTTAATAATATATTAAATATCACACTGTCGCATATTCATACATACATCATACAAGCAGGGTGTAAATGTCCAGTAACCCTTTAACCCTTAAAGTGCTGAATTAATTTGTAAAAAAAACATCGCAACCAAATGGGTTTTTTCAATTTGCAATCATCACAAATGTCTTAGTTAGCTCTTTCTGATTCATTTGAATACCTATGTTAGGGGTGTACGGCCAGTAGAAATATTTTTACTCTTACAGTGCGGGGATCGACTTTCGTCGTCAGAATCTGACGTCTACAGACGTCAGATTCTGTCGACTAAATTCTATCCCCGCGTACGCTGTAAAGGTTAGCCCCTCAGCACGACTATGATATTTTTATTCTGTTTTATTAGCAGGTTAAGGCACAGTTATTTTGAACCAAATCAGTATTTAATCATCAAAATTTGCAAATGTATCAAATATAAGTAATTTTCACCCATTTGAAGTTGTGGGTCGCGGTAGCGAGACACAACTTCAAGCGGGTGAAAATTGAAATGAGATAACTTATAGCCGCTAGAGGATTACCATGTCCTTTGAACACTGCATTGAAATCTCAAGTCGTTGTTTTCTAAACTCCCACTTTTGTGTTTATGATTTTAATATTTACAGCCACAAGTGAAGCCAGTTCGCGCAGTGTCAGCCGTGACCCCGAAACACCCACCGCCAGAAAAGGTAGAAGTCACTTCGCCCTTGTCGGGCTACTTTGTAGTTTTAGAAGTTGTGTTAGGGTCGAGAATCCCCTGACCCTCCCACTTTTCTAAAATTAATTTGCTTTGATCCGATCTGCCAAAATATTGGTATTTGACATACGAAATTTAGTAAATTTAGATCGTCAAGCCTCCATATAGTAGCTGAAAAGACTATATAGGCCCTATACAACAAAACATTGATTGACTCCAATTTTTTTTTGTTAATTGCACCCACTTTTTTCTAGATGCTGGATCCACCCCTGGGTTAGTCCATACCTTGACCACCTTAACCCTTTCAGCTTGGAGACCGACTTTAGACGTCCGAATCTGGCCAGGCTCTACTCACATAAAATATTTTTTTGGAAGTTAAATTGAAACATAATACGCATATTATAATATACAATATACCGTCTACGACGCCGGCCCCATGATAACCCACATCCGCCTCGTGTTTGCTGCAAATATACTTTTATATATTCATGGCATGTTCACATTTTTATGATTTACATAAATTGGAGAAAACACGCTCGGCTTCGGTTGTGGCCCCCAAACTAAATATGGACTGTGCTGTATGTCCAGATTTAAATACATACGTAAAACGTCTGTAGGTGACATCAAGGTTACATAAGAGCAAAGCATATCTATAGTTATTTTAGCATTTTCAAGCCTGAATTTACCAGTAATATATTAATCCACTACAATTTGTGAATTGCAGTCGCAGTTCTCAACGTATTACACTGTGGTTTACATGATTTGTTGACAAATGCGGGGAAATTGCAATATATTGTCAAAATAGTTTCATTAAAATTTTGGTTCTAAAGCCTATTAAGTGAGTGTTCGAGCATAGTCATGCTTTAAACAGTTAAAGAAATAGATAAATGGACACTGCGCATGCTCACATTCTGATAGCATCGGATAACAAATTTCAATGCACAAATAATATGAAGGCTGTATCGTTCATATCCAAGGTGATGAATGCTGCTGAAATACTTTCGTATCAACCATATTTATTGCAGAAAATTCGGACAATCCCCGTCGCCTTTGGAATTCAATAAATAACATTCTGCATAGAATTCCACCTCCTGCTCTGCCAGAATTCACATCAGTAAAATCACTTTGTGATCATTTCTCTAGGTATTTTGTGGATAAAATTGAAACTATCCGTTCCAAATTTCCAGATAAAGTACAGCGTCAGCGAGACACATATTCAAGTGGGTGAAAATTCAGAATATTCCGCAAGTGCAAAAACCAGAAATTAGATCCAAAATGAACGTTTTAGAACGTGCGTCAGAAGATGAAATTAAAAAACTTATTTTGAACTCATCGTCAAAATCATGTGATCTGGATCCCATTCCTACAAGCGTGTTGAAAAATTGTCTTGACATATTAATAATTCCCATCACTGACATAATTAACATTTCAATGGAAACTAGTACATTTCCTCAAAATTTCAAAGAAGCTCATGTAAGACCACTACTGAAAAAAACATCTCTTCCTAAAAACGAGCTGAAAAATTACAGGCCTGTATCCAACTTAAGTTTCATTTCCAAAATCTTAGAAAAGATAGTAGCCAATAGGCTGCAAGCTCATATAAAAAATAACCATCTATGTAATCCATTACAATCGGCCTACAGGAAACATCATTCTACAGAATCGGCTCTACTGAAAGTACATAACGATATCATTATTAGTATGGACAAGGGTGAAGTTACGGCTCTAGCCTTGCTTGACTTGTCGGCCGCTTTCGACACCATTGACCATGCTACATTAACAGATAGACTTTCTGATTGGTATGGGATATCTGGCCAGGCTCATATTTGGTTTTCTTCTTATTTGCAAAATAGGCTCTAGTCCGTAAAAATTAAAGACACTTTTTCAGATAAAGTCACACTCTCATATGGAGTTCCACAGGGCTCTGTGCTAGGACCAGTGCTTTTTACTTTATACACTACACCACTCAGCGCTACTATCTCTAGTTTTGACATAAACCACCATCTTTATGCCGATGATACTCAAATTTACATGTCTCTATCAGTTTCAAACGCTAAGGAATCTCTTGAGAAGTTGCAACATTGTTTAATGGGTGTGTCGGCCTGGATGACAGGATCTAAGCTGAAGCTTAATCCTAGCAAGACAGAATTTCTTCTTATTGGGATCAAACTTCCGCGAGAAAAATTCTTGAATAATTTCCCATGCTAACTTCAAATAGCAATGTGGGATGAGAAACTTCTAGTTTTTACATTTTATTTCTCCTGTCAAGATCCCCCACTCGTCCTCAACATGTACCTTCTCCATCAAAACGTGACTGAAGTAATGTTATTTTCTTCACCATTTCACCTGTTTTGACCACGTGTATGTCTGAACCTTGTGGTTAACAATGTCAAGGACATAATATTTGCTAGGTCTCTATTGGTCAGATAGAAATTAGGTCAAAACTCATAAATATTCATAAAATAACACATTCTGCAGTGTAGGCTAATCGACCACGCACTACGTCCGCGGGAGGCGGGGGTATGGGGCAGAGGGGCGTGATATTGTGAATCTGGTAATAATTAAACTGAGGAGGTAGTGCCCCAGCAATGATACCTTGGAGATAGGTTAGTGTAATGATGGCCATCGTCTAAGTACACTAAATAGTTAGACTTATTCTGACCATTTGCAGCCAATAAAATAACGCTTCAAAATAGAACAGCCATTCGAACCAGTCAGGAAGTTTGATATTATATTTAAAATCTGTTTAAACATAACTCCAAATAAAAACTTGTACGTCATCGCTGGGAAATATTAACTTCATTGTTATAATTATAATAATAGATGGCAATGTAAATCACAATGCAGATATAGGTGTAGGCTACTACTAGTAGTGTAGTAGATGTGGTTAATGCACAGAATTGCATCGCTCAGCTATACATGACCTTAGTCCTAGGATGCAATATTAGTAATAATACATTATTATTGATATAATTTCTGATTAAATATCATATATTGGACTGTAGTAAATGTAGTTCATAACACAATATTGCTGGCTCAGATGTGATCTTGTTCGTGGTATGCTGCTTGTATGTTATTGGCATCATTCTAATCTTTGCTCTTAGATGAGGTCTTCTTGAATGAATATAACAAAATGAATATAACGGTGCCTTATCATCTGCTGCAATATTTCGTCACAGCGACAATGTTGCGATGTCAAACCAGACATCTCAACATCTCTTCTCATGTCATCTTCGTGAAGTTCATCTAGAAAGAGTCATGGAAATATTAACCCTTACAATGCTGAATAATTTTCGTATAAACCATGGAGACCAAAGGGCTTTTTTCATTTGAAATCATCATAAATGTCCGAGTTAGCTCTTTCCGCTTTATTTGAATACTTATGTTATGGGTCTACGACCTTTATAAATATTTTAATTCTTTCAAAGCAGAGATCGTCTTCAGACGTCAGAATCTGACGTCTACAGACGTCAGAATCTGACGTCTACAGACGTCAGATTCTGACGTCTAAATGCGATCCCCATTCTGAAAGGGTTAAATAAAACAAACATTATTCTCCATACATAATACACATGATACAGCTATGATAACAGAAAAAACACGTCATCTTCCGTTGAATCAAAATTGTCACATAGTATCGCATGATTTTCAACAACAAGCATAAAAATACCCATCAATTGATGGCAGGACCCCTCAACCGTAGGCTCTGTCCATTAATATCAAGAAATAATGAAACAAAATGACCCCCACTACCACCATGTCAATTTTTTTTTTAAATGTCTGCGGCAGCCATTTGGTTTTTAATTGATTCAACCCAAAAGTTAAACAGATCATCAGAAATACCTAGTGAACAACCATGCCAAATTTGAATGCAATCTAACCAACGGTTTATAAGTTATGGTACCCACAAACTTTTAAGGCGGCCATCTTGAAAAGTGGCCGCTTATGGCTTGGTTCCAACAAAAAATATATGGGATGAATTGCCCAGGCACATAGGTCATGTTTGTAAAAAATAAACAAATTTATCAGTAACTTTTTAGTAAGAGCTGAATTTCTGACCGGCCGCCCGACCGACCGCCCGCCCGCCTCTAGTGATCACAATACCCCAAAACCTTAATGGCTGAGGTAAAAACGCATAAAACTCTGAAAATGATAGAGCCACAGAAAAGAGGGAATATCTTACAGGTATATTGCCATGGAACCAAAATTATATGAGCCCCTCGTACCTAAGGCGTATAACACACCAGCATAATTTCGCTTCGCGTTGGTATCAAACACACTAATTAATCATTATCAAAACATACCAGCGCGACGATGTACGCGAGCGCGATAGGCAACGCGATAATTTGTATTATTGTATAACAGGGCACATATTTTAAAAAGAGTATCTTTGCTAATATCACGTATACACCCTGCATTATTATGTTATAATCAATAAATACATTCACAACAAATACATTCACATAGTGTGATATTACTTTAAGTACATTACAAAATGGCTTGCTCTAGGAGTATCCACAATATTCAATCTATCAGAAATTAGACATAATGGTGGTTTCTGACATGGCTTAACTTATAGTGTGGGGATCGACTTTAGTCGTCAGAATCTGACGTCTGTAGACGTCATATTCTGACGTCTAAATTCGATCCCCACACTATAAGAGTAAATATATTTGTAACGATCGTAGACCCATAACATAGGTATTGAAATGAATCAGAAAGAGATAGCTAAGACATTTATGATGATTTCGAATTGAACAAAAACCCTTTGGTCTCCATGGTTTATACAAAAATGACAAAATATTTCAGCGTTTTAGGGGTTAAAGGTCGACAATAAGATAAGATAAGATAAGATAAGATATGATAAGATAAGATAAGATAATATAAGATAAGTTTCAAGGGTTAAGATAAGATAAGATAAGAAATTTTTTTTTTTAGATCGGTTCATTTACAGAAAACATTAGCCAGAGGCTAGTCAGCCGATCATTATCAACAATATGACAAACTGCCTTTACATTGATTAAACTTATCTTTACCTTAGTAGGCTATATTCTTTGTTCTCAGTTGTACCAATTTGCTGTTCGTTCAGCTTTTCATACGGTGCTTCTTCCAGTGGAAAGTTTTCGTAATCAGCGGCTGAAATTAAGAATGCACATTCAACGTGTGAGATAAAACTGTACAATTAAAACAGAAACAAAATGAAAGACGTCCTATGTTCACATATTGGCATTGCCTTCTAATTTGTTTAATTAGTAATCAATTATCTGTTTTATAAATCGCATAATTTTATCGCAATATCCAGTGTTTTACTATGGCAATGCCTTTTAACATGATTTTAATTCTGTATGTGATACCATGTAAATTGTGGTGTGATTTTAGCAAATTAACCATTTTGTCATGATATACATCTACATATATTCTATCATTTTTATGACAAATAAGTCTGCAATGAATTTTCCTTATGTCAATAAAATATTTGCCTGTCTGTCTGTCTGTACAGAAACATATCACATTTATAACGTGATGTATTTCAAAGTATGAAATATGCTAGCATCAAATAACGTCGTTTTCTGGCATATTTTTAGTCATATACACATTGAAAAAAAAGATCAAATATTTTTTATTGTAACAACGTTTATCGTTCATATCACATGTATAACAACGTTCATAGTAGGGCCTACATGTAACAACGTTTATGTTACATAGAACAACGTTCTAAATCTTAAATGTAAGAACGTTCAAATTACATGTAGCAATTAGCGTTCACATTACACGTAACAGCGTTCATATCACGTTCATGTATACCTACAGGTTTGAAACTGTTTATCTTCACTCAAATTCATTTCCTGTTCATTCGGCATTTCATATGGTGATTCCTCTGGGGAAAGCACTTCTACTCCAGCGCCTGAAATGATACACCAACTTATTGAATATTTGGGAAAGTGTTCTCATCGTTGTTGTTTTTCGGATTAGTTTTATTTTTGAATCAGATTTATTGGACTCGCTTTGTAGGCCTACCTATAGTAATTCGATGACAATATTGGAGGCTGATAGCTACAACCACAGTAAAAAACTGTACCCTTCGATGATATATCAACGACGCTTCAATGTTGGGATATTTTGAACCCTTTTAGCGCGGGGATCTACCTTAAATCTCGGGGATCGACTCTAAATCTGACGTCTCTCGAGATTCTGACGTCTGAAGTCGATCTCCGCGTTGAAAAAGGAAATATCACTGACGGCCGTACACCAATAACGAAGGTTTAATTTGTAGAAAAAACATTGCAACCAAAGGGTTTTTTCACCTTGAAATCATCATAAATGTCTTAGTTAGCTCTTTCCGATTCATTTGAATACCTATGTTATGGATCTATGACCATTAGAAATATTTTTACTCTTAGAGTGCGGGGATCGACTTCAGACGTCAGAATCTGACGTCTGAGGGTTAAGAATCTGACGTCTTAGGGTTAAATCTCGGGGATCATGAATTTATAACTTATAGAAAAAAATGAAATCTCGGTGGAATGACACATAAGTGTTATATAGGAATCGAAAATTGACTGCAACAAGTTGATCTATTGCCTCAACTGGCGCCAAATCCAACCCAGATCAGTCTGGTTCCCAGCAAATAGGATAGTGAGGATATGCCCACTTGACACTGAATGCAAATTAGTTCTGTATCCCGAGCTAAAGCCATAATTTAACCCTTGAAGCGCTGGAATAATTTTGTGTAAACCATGGAGATCAAAGGGTTTTTTCAATTCGTTATGGGTCTACGGACAGTAGAAATATTTTCACACTTACAGCGCGGGGATCGACTTTAGATGTCAGAAACTGACGTCTACAGACGTCAGATTCTGACATGGGATCGACTTTAGATGTCAGAAACTGACGTCTACAGACGTCAGATTCTGACATCTAAAGTCGATCCCCGCGCTGAAAAAGGTTATGAATTAAAAACACCATACATACCAGCAGCCATGTTGTAATAGGTATGAGCCGAGCCTTGGTTGTTTGCAGGAGATAAAGGTGTTTCATCAATTCGTCCTCCGCTTTGTTTAGCGGCGTCTGTGGCTGAAAAAACACTACGGTTTGATAAGCTTCATAATTATAAACATTGCCAGAAAAGCCGAGGCATTGAGTTTTCAACATAAAATTTAAAATACTCAATATATTTTGTTTAGCCTATTGCTACAATACAGGTTTAATTAAGGGACCTCTGTCTTGATGTCTAGGGTTGCCCATAATTATAAACTTACAAAAACGTGTGGCACACAACGATACAGAGGCTATAGGCTATGTAAGCAACACAGCCAGCGGAAAATATCTCATTTGGTGAGATGTATTTACAATCAGATATTTCAAGTCACTGTATCACATAGAGAGGGACGTGGCGCGATGTATGTCTAGAGCGTGTCGCTTTGCAATTGCTGCTGCCTGTTGTTCAGGTTCACTGTATCAAATAGAGAGGGACGTGGCGCGATGTATGGCTAGAGCGTGTCGCTTTGCAATTGCCACTGCCTGTTGTTCGGGTTCACTGTATCACATAGAGAGGGACGTGGCGCGATGTATGTCTAGAGTGTGTTGCTTTGCAATTGCCGCTGCCTGTTGTGCATGGTCACTGTATCACATAGAGAGGGAGATGGCGCGATGTATGTCTAGAGCGTGTCGCTTTGCAATTGCTGCTGCCTGTTGTTCGGGTTCACTGTATCGCATAGAGAGGGACGTGGCGCGATGTATGGCTAGAGCGTGTCGCTTTGCAATTGCTGCTGCCTGTTGTTCGGGTTCAATCCCAGCTTGGTGCATGTTTTCAGAGAAATACCATGTGTCTCACCTCTCAATGCTGGGACATTGTCTTTATGTTTGTGCCTTTGAGCCAGTGCTTCACGTGCTTCACTTCACTCAAGTGTATATGAGTACCTGGTAGGACAGATAAGGCAATGTGTGCGATAATTTGAAAGCGCAGAACTGGCTACAGGGCTGTTTGAACCCAGAGGAGTTGAAATGGCACAAGGTGTTGTATAAGAGGTCTTCAGACTGTAAACCTGCACCTATACCTTTTTGACATAGTCATCTTCCGGTGTAGATGTTTGAGTTTCACTGACTGACTGACTGACTGACTGACTGACTGACTGACTGACTGACTGACTGACTGACTGACTGACTGACTGACTGACTGACTGACTGACTGACATTATACATCACTTTGATGATAAACACATACCATCAGCCACGTTGTGGTAAGTGTGAGTTGTGTCCTGGTTGTTTGTATCAGGACTAACGTCTGTTTGATCACGTCTTTCGTTCCTTTGTTCACGACGTCTGTTTAACAGTACAAGAAAAAATAAAATAAAATTGCACATGTATTTAAAAAAAATAGAAAAAAAATGTAATGACATTGAAATTAGTTTTGAAGGTAGGCCTATCTTATACGTTCATCATCATATTTTTTTATTGAAAACCTGTATTTATTGTTTCAACCCCATGCAAAAATATATTTAAAAAATGAACTAATCATGAGGAAAGAACAAATCATGCCAGATGGATAGTTCAATCATAACGGTTACAGCGCTGTAATAGTTTTTGTAGGCCTATGTACTATGGCGACTAAAGGGTTTTTTATATTTGAAATCCTCTTTCCGGTTCATTGAATACCTATATGGGTATAATGCCATTATACCTTTTTTTTATTTTAGTGCGGGGATCAACTTTTAGACTGCTGATTCTGACGTCTAAACACGAAAATCGGGAGAAATGTAGCTAGAAATGAAATGAATCGGGCTTTAAGCCATTTTTGTGCACATATAGGCTAAACTGGGCCAGGAGAGCCTCCTGAGGATGGTGAGATGAATCAGATGACACTGTCCTCCACCCACAGGATTCGAAATTCGAACCCTGGCGGTCTGAGGCCGAGCACGCTACCTCTCGAAAGGTAATTATACGGATCTCGCCCTCCACTATGTTCCGGGCTAGAACGCAGCAAGTATCCAAAACGTTTGCCTGGCGAGCCCGGCCAATTTCATTTATGGCCGGGTATTGGCCAAGGTTCTCAGTCACGTGACCATCATGCCTGTGCTATTGAGGCCTGTGAATAATTTTCTGGGTCAAGTCATAGGAAATGCATCAGAGGGGAAATACAATACAGTGAACAACTCTTCATCCGGGGAAGTGACCTTTCAAAAATGTCTGAATTCGGGGATTACTCTATTTTCATCTAAAAATAGCAACAAGTCACAAACATTCGCCACTGGGGCATACCAGAGGCTACAAAAAGCTCGGCCACGCCGCGTAGTGTGGCTCTGGGAACCAGAGTACTGAAACGTATACTCACATCATCACAAATGGTTGAATTGGCCGAAATATTTTCCGGGGGGAGTTTTAAAAATGCTCTCATATGATAAATAACTGATGGAATGTTTCAAAATCAGCTGAGTGGATGCATAAATGGTCACTAAATTGGGTAAACCCAATTAAAATGCATTGTGGGCGTTAATAGAGGTTAAATCGATCTTACCTGTAACACGTTGTGGAGGGTGGCGTTTGCTAACTAACAGTTAGACAAAGGCTGTTAGCATGCCGAAACATGCAAAATTAACGTCGATACACTGGTCTCTACCCTAACTCGACAAGGCCGCCAATTATGTGATCGCCTAGTCAGATTGCGAAGGGAGAAACAATGCTGCTTCTCTGAAACCCCCCACACGGGAACAGTGGGGTTCGAAACCGGGATGCATGCATGACTGGTGAGGGAGTCAGGTGCTCTAGCCATTGCGCCATGTCCCCTTCTCTCTTGGCCGAAGTCACACGTTGACTTGTTTATATAGGGGCTCATTGTGGAAATCCTTGTTGAGATATGCAAGAGCCCAGCAAACAAGAGACATTCACCCAATGCTGGGTAACTGTTGGCCCGCCGTCTTCGACGCTGGCCCAACATTTAACCAGCATTGGGTGAACGTCTCGTGTATGCTGGGAAGAGGGTGTTGCACAGTAGGCCTATCTTTGTACAAGATGTATATTTGGACTTGAAATAATAATGTTAATACTGGCCGGAATTTGTATGTGATGTCATTTAATAATCCTCCACCCAGCCTAGAAAGAGTGTACATTTCCAATTTTTTTTTTTTTTTGTGAATATCTTGTGGACTAAAATATTTGATGACAATCCACACTACATGTTATTGTAACATATACTGATATACTTCAGTTATTTTTATAAACTGAAATTATTTCACCCCGACTTTAAACAAGTTCTTACCTTTTGAATATAATGACGAACACAACAACACAAATAATGATAATGATGACAATAATTCCCCCCACGGCTCCTCCAATCACAGCTCCTGAAGATGTCCCGGTAGAGGCCGCCATAACTGTAACGATGTAAACACGTTGAGGAATAAATTCACTTAATTGTTTCATTTAAAACTTCAAAATTGCTAGCTGAATGTATATATAGACAAGCCTTTATATCGATTTAGTCATCGATAGTACATTATGGAATAGCGTTATGAAAAGGGATGAAATTGCTAACGCAATGTGTAGTTTACCTTTAAGTAAATAAAGACACAACGTTCTTTCTACTTTTGTGATCTACATTATATTATAGAATCATGTAGTGTTTAACGACCAGGAAACACATGTGTATTTTTTATTCTTAATCTTCGTGGAGCAGCCCAGATATAAAACTCTACCCTCTAAACAGTTTACTTTAGTATTTCAGACAATCCAAATCCTACCCGGATTAACTGATTTCCAGCCATCTGTTATTGCTACTTAATAGGCCTACTGAGTTTTATACATACAGCATTATGACATACTGACCCGTACATGCACCGTCTGTTCTTTCATAGCCTTTTTCACATGAGCAGATGAATCCACCTTGTGCATTATTGCACACCTGATCACAATCATGATCACCAGAAGCACATTCATCCACATCCTGACATCTGTTACCATCATAATTAAAGCCACTGGAGCAGATACAGTGATAGTCACCAGCGTCATTAACACAAACCATGTGTGGCTCATCACACGTGTGATCATCGTCAGAGACACACTTAATATAATCCACGCAGTGCTTGCCGTCTGGTCCAAGTCTGTAAGTATCGTTACAAGAACACAAGAAAGAGCCGATGGTGTTCAGACAAACCTGTTCACAGTCATGACCGCTGTTGGTACACTCATCAATGTCCTCGCATTCACCCTGGTTGATTTCTTTGTACCCTGGTCTACACCAACATTGATAAGATCCTTCAGTATCTCTACATTCCTGATCACAGACGTCACTCTCATCCTCACATTCATAAATGTCCTGACAGTTGTGATTGTCTCCATCTTCCAGTTTATAACCCACAGGACACTCACATTGGTAAATGCCATCAGACAGTGGATTAGGCCTACAGGTGTGAGAACATGAAGCGTTGATACAGGAATCCTCAACTGAAACACAAGACAGACGTCTCATCACACGGGTAAAGCACTGGCATAATTTAGCCAAGAGTATGTTCACTTGATTCTATTACATCATGAATTACATCATGAATACCCATGATAACATACATCTTATTTGTTAAAAGTAATTGTGTTTCATCGTCTGAATCAACCTGTTTCCTTAAAATACCAAAATGAATAAGTTTAAAGCGTAGATAAAATAATTACTTTTCGGTTCAAGATAAACATTTTAAATTAATTTGTTGTTTTGTTCCCACTCACGACATGTTTTTCCATCATTTTTAAGGATATATCCTTCTCTGCAGACACAATCAAACGACTCCTCATTTCCTGCAGAGCATTCATGGTCGCATCCACAATCTGTCAAAGACAACATAATTATTTACCTTTTAACGATCTATAATCCCTTTAACCCGTACAGTGCGGGGATCGACTTTAGTCGACAGAATCTGACGTCTGTAGACGTCAGATTCTGACGACTAAAGTCAATCCCTGCACTGTAAGAATTTTTAAGGATATATCCTTCTCTGCAGACACAATCAAACGACTCCTCATTTCCTGCAGAGCATTCATGGTCGCATCCACAATCTGTCAAAGACAACATAATTATTTACCTTTTAACGATCTATAATCCCTTTAACCCGTACAGTGCGGGGATCGACTTTAGTCGACAGAATCTGACGTCTGTAGACGTCAGATTCTGACGACTAAAGTCAATCCCTGCACTGTAAGAATCAACATCAACATAGACCTATTCAAACGAATCAGATAGAGCTAACTAAGACATTTATGGTGATTTCAAATTGAAAAAAACCCTTTGATTGCGATGTTTTTTACAAATTAATTTAAATGGTTTTTAAAATGGTTGAACCCGTTTTATTAGTCGATCAAATCTCTGTTATTGGGAATTAAATGTGCGTTTAAACAATAATTGCAAATGTTTGGTCTCAAATTGAACAAATATGAGTAATTTTCACTCACTTGAAGTTGTTGGTTGCGGTCGCGAGACACAACTTCAAGTGGGTGAGAAGTTAACCCTTAAAGTGCAGGGATCGACTTTAGACGTCAGAATCATTCTATAGACGTCAGATAGACGTCATATTCTGACGTAGATGCCGCACTGAAAGAGTAAAATATTTATGGCCGTATCGACCCATAAGATATAGGTATTGAAATATTTATATGGATTGACAGGCTCAAGTTTGATCGACGCATCGTCATCTTGTTAAATCAGGGTTGACTGAGCATAACTGATAATTGTTTTTCATATTGTCAAATATTATAATTGGAGTCTACCGAACGTTGATTGATCTTTTCAACATCTGGTAAATTAAAATTATAGAGAAATACACTCACCTACACCTGTTCTGCAACTATAGGCCACCCAGTGTATGGGCGGCGTAGGTGAGTGCAATTTCAAACCATCTGACCCCCACCCAACAGCAAATGGGGGACAGGCTTAGGGGAGTAGAATAGCCAAGTGGCACTCACCGACACCTATATTCTACTATTAGGCCTACAGAAGTACAGAAATTGCGTATATGATTGTAGGCCTAATTTTATAATCACACCCACCTACCCCTGTTCTCCCACTATACCCTGTGATAGGGACCGGTGTAGATGAGTGCAATTTCAAAACACACTCACCTACACCTATCCCCCACTCTACTGAGTGGCGAACAGTCTTCAGTCTTCAGTTGAGTGAAATAGCTAAGTGGCACTCACCTACACTATCTTCTACCATTATAAGTGTAGAACCGGTGTAGGTGAGTGTAATTTTATAATCTCACTCACCTACACCTGTTCTCTCACTATACCCAGTGGTAGGATCCGACTGGCGTAGATGAGTGCAATTTCAAACCTACACTCACCTACACCTGCCTCCCCCCCCCCCCCCACCACCCTACTGAGTGGGAGACAGGCTTAGGTGCTATTAGGCCTATAATACTTACTTGGCCTTCCACGACAATAAACAACATCAGCGTATGATTTCACCCAGATGATCTTCGCTGGATCCAGACGATGTGGACTCCAATGTGACGGCCAGCTGAGTACTCTTGCAGGTTGCCACTCATCATCGTTGAAGCTCAGTTTATTCCAGTTATCATTGTATGTGTTGCTACATCTCCAATGTGTATCTGTGACAAACCCATTGGAAAGCTTGATGATAAATCCGTAATTACCACCTACGTTTGTTGCGTTCACGGACAGTAATCGTGTGTTATCTGGTAATGTGGCTGTGGAGGTTGAGAAAGGATTACTGATTGTCATCAGGAAAACACCATCAGCGTAAATATCAGCGATGTCATCCGCTCGTCCATGTAGAGTACCTGAAATCATACATACATTTAACCATATAACCGCCAAGCGACTGTATTAGTTTTTAATCCGTTTTACCAGCCTATTAAGTCACTGTTATTCCCAGATTAAATATGAGTAACTAATAATATGATAACAAATATGAGGCTAATTTTAACCCAGTTCCGTGCAAACACAAAAATATTTTAATGATATTTACAAAACGTTAGACGAAATGGTTTTCAAATATTTAAACGTCGGGTCAACAAAAAATTTTAAAACATTAATTAAAAATATTATTCAAAAACACCATTTAAAAACGTTTTAAACATTTTTTCCTAATATGCACATTTTATGTTATAAAAATGCAATTGGAAAAATGTTATTAAAAGTTTTTTAAAAACATTTTATACTGACTGTTTAGTATAATATTTCTATTTTATGTTTTATAATATTCTGTTGACTCGACATTTTAATGTTGTAAAACATTTTCATATGACTTTTTTTAAACATGTTAGAAAATGTTGAAGTTGTGGGTTAGTTTATCGTACATGTAACAATATAATGTCATGCTGACACAGTTTGATAGACATATTAGACGGCCGGCCAAGTGGAATAAAAAAACTTCTGATGGCGTTTTTTGTTACAAGCAGATAACCACATTTTATTACCTCTATATACCTTCACGTTCCATGTCAGGGGGGTTACCAAATTGTTTTTGACCCATTCAGGTCATTTCAAGGTCAAACAAAGTTATTTATGGGTTAAAATGTTGATATTTTCATTTTCCTACAGAACACGAAAAAAAAAAACAAGATACCATTGAATAAATAATAATTCAATTAGTATAGCAATTCAGGTGAGATGATTACCAACTTTAGTGACCTTTCAAGGTCATTTTAAGCGCTCACAAGATCATTAGAGGGTTGAAATTGCGTGTTTTTTCATTTTTTCACCACAAGCCAGCCATACAATCAGATAAAGACAAATAATTATCAATGACAGTAATATGGCTCTTCAAAAAAGAGTTGACGACTGATGTGAACATCTCAAGGTCATTTCAAGGTCAGACAAGATCATTTCGAATTTACAATGTCAATTTTGTCACTTTCAAACTCAGCGACGGTATAAGAAAAATCTTTATTTCGGAGTGAGCAACAGGCAAACAACAACATACATTGAAATAATCAATCATTACAGAAACATAACATTCCTAGTCAGGGGATAGACAGAAAAGGTTAACTTCTCAAGGTCATTTTAAGGTTAAGATATAGATTTTTCACTATTCGCAACAGAATAAGATTTTCTCGTCATTTTTGCACTCTTCGGCAAACAAACAATAACATACATTCAAATAATTATTAACAAATCGGTTTTGTTAAGGAGAATAACAAAAATGCTAAATTCTCAAGGTCATTTCAGGCTCACACAAAGTCATTTTCAAGTTACAAGTGAAAAAAATTTCGCTTTTTTTTGCACTTTGTGGCATACAGAGAATAATGTATATATAATTATTAAATACAGTAAAATAGCGTTTCTGGTAAGAGTAATAACGAAAATGTGAAATCCTTAAGGTCATCTTAGCGTCCCATGAAGACATTTTCAAGTTACAACCTCGTTTATTTCAATTTTGCACTCCGCTCCAAAATAACAATAACATATTTTCAAATATTCTACACCCATACATGCCTCCACAATATATTATACATTATCACAAGGGAGTCCAAATGGATTGCAGTAAAATAAGGCGTTGTCTTTTACAAACAATTTTTAATCCATGTCCATTATTTTTTGTCTTGTATGCATTGTTTGCAGCTAAGTGCGATCAGCATAAACTGATTAGATCGACTGGGTAGTAGGCTACTTTCACTCCACTTACATCTACAATCAGAACTTCTACATCACCTGATCACGTGGTGAATAGTATAAATTTGTTAATAGCCTCATTTGCCCTTGCAATACTGTTGCTCATTTCTCTTTTAAATAACAGCCTCATTGACCCTACAATACTGTTCCTCCTGTTGCCTTCCTGGCCCATCCAGCAATGCTGTTGCTGTTGTCAGTAGCTTCTCTGTCCCCTCTACGACCACTGCTCCTGTAGCTAACAGCCTCCCTGGCCTCTCCAGCATTGCTGCTCTTGTTGTTAACAGCCTCTATGCGCCCTCCAGCATTGCTGCTCCTGATATTAACAACATTTCATCCCCTCTGGCAGTGTTGGTTCTGTAGATGACAACCTCCATGGCCACTCCAGCACTGCTTGTCCTGTTGTCAACAGCCTCCCTGGCCCCAGCAGCACTACTGATTATGTTGGTAACAGCCTCTATGGCGCCACCAATTCCAAGTTTTCCTGGCCCCTCAAGAGGGAGGGTCAGAGGGTCCTGACCCCCTTTGAGCAGCAGATTTTCAAACATTTCAGGGGATTACATTTAACCTCTTAACCCCCCCCCCCCTCCTATATCGGGAAGCTGCTGACGCCCCTGTGCACCTATTGTTAACAGTCTCTTTGGTCTCTCCAACACTGTTGAGAAATACTCGATCTCCTGTTCGAAACAGCCCCAAGAATGGCGTTTTTAGGAACAGTAAAAATATGATTTCAACATGCATGCTCTTTCTGTCTCTACTTTGTTTTTTCAATTTGAGAATAATATGTCTTATTATATGTGTTATTATATATTACAGCAATTTTTGTAATTGTTCGAACTAGCCCTGATCTCCCCTATGACTAAATGACGGCCCTCTATAAGCGCATTGACTGTTTCCAAATTACATAGCTTGATCGTAATGTATCGTTTTACTTAAAAGAGCGTATATGCCACTTTGTGAAGTGCCTTACACCCTTCCGTATACAAAGAGACGATTATTATGTCAAATGGTCTAGATTTAATTTTTAAAGAGATCTTGCAAGCAAAATGTTATGAAAAATGGCTAAGATTTGTCTGAGAAATTGGCTAATGATCCTTCACCACGACTGACTCTTACAGTCAAATCAAGTATTTCGACACATAAACATAGGAAAATACATAACGGCAAAGGCTACAGTTGACATGTGTGGATTAACAATGAAAAGGTTGATAATAAAGCAGCGGCCGATTGATCATTAACTGAAGATAAACAAGTAGCAGGAGAACTGATCATAATACGAAATCGGCGAATGGGCCTAAATCTATTATTATCGCTCATGTTTGTCTTAGCGACATATATGACCATTTGGCGTCCTAATTGCACAACAAATACACACAATGTGAGAGTTTTTGTTATTTTCTATGATATTTGTGAATATTACTCCGCTAAAATAATTAGATAACATTTGATAACGGGAACATTATTGTTGATCTTAGCAACCACTGAAAAGTGTGGAAAACTGCGTGAATGTACGAAACATGCGCTGCAACGGCACAAGAAATATCTTCAAAATTTACCTTAAAAGGGGGTCACAAACATCCCTTAAAATGACCTAAAAAGATCAAAATTTCAATGGTAACCCCCCGCATGTCAAAAAGTATTATATAAACATTCATTATAGGGCGGTTACCTGCTTGTAACAAAAAACGACATCAACATTTTTTTAGAGTGATTTAATTGGTATTGGCCGGCCGTCTATATATTATGTATACATACATTCCAGTTAAAACAACTGATCAGTTGGAAATATATATTTGCTGTAGTGCATCTAAATTTAGTCGCCGATTGGACGCAAACTAAACCCTTCACCTGCCACGTTATTTATTCGGAATTTTCACCCAGTTGAAGTTGTGTCTCGCTACCGCGACCCACAACTTCAAGTGGGTGAAAATTATTCAGATTTTGCTGATTGATGTCACCATTTCTTTAACATGTTTAAAACCGAATATTTAATGTCCTCATAAAAATGACAAAAACGAAGATACTCGGTATGGGTGAGTGGGGGGATATATTCATGTTTGTGAATTTAAAACGAGCATTTAAATTTTAGTTAATCTACTGGAAGCGTTTCTGGTAAACACAACCCAGCAAACACGTCGATACATAGCGCTATATCGGCCTCGCTGCGCTCGCATAGGCCGTTGTAACATGTTTTTGTCACGACTTGTAATGATCTCAGCAGCCATGATACGGGGGGGGGGGGGGGCGGGGTGATAGTAGCGTGGGCCACACGTCTCCAGAGGAGCGAACATATTGTGAGCGACAAGTTATTTAGTTGTATCCTATCAATCCAATATATTATCATATATCTCAGTCCGCATAACTATGAACGAATATCCCGTTGTTCCAACATTGCCTTAATGTTGGTGCGGCAGGTTTGGGAAAAATAGTCCGTATCATCAATCAGCCTTGGTACACGAGCGGTATTCACCAAGCTACAACCCCCCCCCCCCCCCCCCCTAAACTCCCAACCCCCAGTAAGGTATATACACCGTCGCTTAATCGATGAAAAATGACACCGAAAAGTAAGCTATGTGTAAAACATCTTACCAGCTGAAGTGTAGCACACACACAGTAACAGCACCAGGATTCTGTAAGACATTAAATCTGCTAGTCCCGAATACATTGAGTAATTCATTATCAGACAGTAGGTGTTGGTGGGTTCAGTGTCGAAAATCAGACTCGCGGTTTATTTTAAAGAGGAAGTGATCAATACAGCTAGAAATACATGTAACCATTACTTCGTGGCATTATAACACCACGAACACAAAGTGTTTAACTTAACATTACGCCGTGGAAATTGCGTAATGTAATAAATAACCTATATTCAACATGCCTGGATTACAGATCCACTATTTTCACCTCGGTGATCATATTTTTTTATCAGTTACTCTACATACATTGGTTAAATTAATATATTATTTTGTTTCTCAGAGGGTTGTCATGCTTCACTGCCGCCGACGTGCCATAGTGCTTTACGTATTTTATATTAGTGACAATCTTGATAGTGGACGCTTTGTATAGTTATATCTTATCTATTTTAGGAGTCGATGAAAGCCACAGCAAAACACTGCATTTTATTAAAAGTAGGATACACAAATAAATAATAGATATTTATTTGAATTTATCGAGTTTAAAATATAAAACTCGTATAATTGACCCGTTATGTTTGGTTTGAAATACCGCACAAAAGAGTTAGCGTGGTAGGTCTATATATAATCTATAATCTATAATCGTTATACTTATTGTACATAGTTATATATCCCATGTTGCATCAATACAGAGGTTTAGCGTAGGCCTATATACTTAAAACTACATCTGGTAAGATATTGAGATATATGCACTGATAGGAACATTCCTTAGCAATCATTGTTCAAAATTCGAACGAAATTTAAATAACAATCTATAGAATATTATTCATATTAGAGCGAATCAAAACTCCTCATATTTTCTATTCCATACAAAATTGTATTGCTTTTGTCTATGTTCATGTAAATGAAATGAAATGAATGGAATTTTAGGCCACCTTTGTTCACAAGTTCATGTAAAATATGTGTACTGATTTAAGCCTTTAGCCGCTATATCAAATAATAATAATAATAAAAATTTATAATAATATAAATTTCCACCCGCATGAGTGAGTGAAATTACTCATTACATATTTGTTTAATTCGAGTCCAAACATTTGAAATTCTTGATGTTTAACGAATCATTTCATTCCCAATAACAGTGATTTAACCCTTTAACCGCCAAATTATTCAATCTGAATTTTCACTTACTTGAAATTGTGTCTCGCTGACGCGATCCACAACTTCAAGTGAGTGAAAATTATTCAGATTTGACAAAATGAAGGTCAACTGTTTTCAAATATTGCTGATTGATGTCATATTTTATCTTTAACATGTTTAAAAAGGTGGTACTTAATGTGCTAATAAAAAATTAAAACCAGAATATATGCGACACCTGCGGTTAAAGGATTAACAGATTAAAAAACGACGTGTTTAGCAGTGAAATGGTTAAGACGTATATGTTTCTATTCCATACAAAATTGTATTGCTTTTGTCTATGTTCATGTAAATGAAATGAAATGAATGGGGTTTTAGGCCACCTTTGTTCACATGTTCATGTAAAATATGTGTACTGCTTTAAGGACAAGGGTTAACATACCAGACGTATAAGTACGACGGATTGGCATATTTTGTCCCGTAAATGTAAAGGATATATTTAATCACAAATATTTTGTTTCGCAGGCTCCACAAACACGAAACGTTGATCCAGTGCTGGTTCAATGTTGGTCGACCATCTGCGAAGCTGGCCCAACAATGAAACAGCACTGAATCAACCTCTCGTGTTTGATGGGGTAGTTATGCTCAGGCCTACTGTAGATCTGGTAATATAAGCGAGGTTTTAATTTTCGCGAATTTCGCGAGCAGGACAAATTCGCGAATTCAAGAATTTCGCGAAAATTATTTTTATAATAGCGCTACTAGAGAAAAATGAAAATTCGCGAATTCTAAATTTTGTGAAAAGTCCAAAAATAAAAAATTCGCGAAAATTTGAATACGCGAAAATTACTAGATCTACAGTAGTGAAATACAATACTGTAGATCTGGTAATATTCGCGAGGTTTTAATTTTCGCGAATTTCGCGAGGATGATAAATTCGCGAATTTAAGATACTAGCGGAAATTACTATTATAAGTGCTACCTGTCATCGAAATCGATAATTCGCGAATTCTAGACTTCGTAAAAATGCTTAAATCCTTACATCTGAAGCTGTACTGTACTGTACTGTACTGTACTGTACTGTTCTGTACTGTACTGTACTGTACTGTACTGTACTGTACTGTACTGTACTGTACTGTACTGTAGTTAGAATGAGTGCCACCTAAATATTTCAATACTTATAAAGCGCTAAATGTGACCACAGGGAAACTGGGCTGCTATACGGTACTGGGTACAGTGGGGGGCTTGTTATCATGGTTATCTGACGGGAGAGGCGGCAATATGTCAGGTTGGGAGAAACAACAATATGTCAGGTTGGGAGAGCCGGCATCCGGAAAGATATTCCAGCAAACACGAGACATTGAACCAATGCTGGTTCAATATTGGGCCGACGTCGTAGATGGTGGGCCAACATCGAACCAACATTGGTTAAATGTCTCGTGTTTTCTGGGAATTTTCTGCCGTGCAAAGCCAAAAGGCAGTATCTGATTACTTGACAAGTAAGCAGATACTGCCTTTTGGCTTTGCGGAGCAGTATTGTAGGAGGCGGGATAGACGAGATGCCGTCAATGGGCTGTATTCAGCCTACAGAGTACAGGTGACCCATAAATATACCAACAAAAGGCCCAGTACACACATAGTGGTAGAATCTGTCAGATAATATGTGGACAATATGGCCCTTTATTCTGAACGATTTTGCGTCGTCTACTAGTATGCATCATATACAGATTTTTTGTGAGGGATGAAAACGAAAACATCACTTTACTCATTATCTGTCAGATAATATGTGGATGTGAAGTGTCACTTTATTCTGAAACATTATAAACATCACTTTAGTCATTATCTGTCAGATAATATGTGGACATGGAGTGTCACTTTATTCTAAAACATTATGCGTCCTGTACTATGCATCATAAACAGGGGTTTCTGTGACTGGCGAATGCTTATTTTTACTGTTGGTGTTTTCTCATAATAAGTGTGCTTAGTTTGAGTAACATCCAGCTAGGGATTATTTTAAAATGTATTTTTTCACCTAAATATTTGTGTTGAGGCGTCTTTTATTTTTTCCAACTGACTATGCGCATTCCCTTTGACACAATGTTGGTTTAATGTTGTTCCATCGTCTACGATGCTGGCCCAAGATCAAACCATCATTCTGTCTAAGTAGGTTGAGGTGACGATTGTAGGCTTATTGGACCTTTTTCATTCAAGTGTTGACCTGGAGATTTCGTCATTTTTAATACACTAATTAGGTCTAGTTGGTATTTCTACCACAAGTCGCACTTGACGGTTAATTAAAAATACTTAATTTTTTATATCTGGTGAAATATATCGGATTTAAATTTAAAAAGTCTTCAACCTTTCAATTGGATGGGTAGTGGTAGTTTCTAATTGATTTATTTAAAATATGTCAGATATATAAGCATATGCCCCCAGCATGTAAAGGGTTAAGATGGCTCACCACTGAAAACGCTTTATCGGAACAAAACAAAGCCATAGTCCCTTCATGACGTTACTCACTATCGGTCCGATATTATGTGAAAGTGGTGTGTCACTTTAATCCTCAACTTCATGTGTCCTGTTTTATAGACATGACTGCGTTTGAATTCCTGGTAAAACGATCCTTATATTTTTTGTGGAATAAATTGAATGTAACTAAATTACCACGGGATTCTTGTTGGTGTGGTATTCCCGCTAACACCAGACATTGGCCCAATGTTGGTTCAATACTGGGCCACCGTCTACGACGCTGGCCCAGCATTGAACCAACATTGTATGAATGGCTGTGTTTGCCGGTATCTGGATCAGTATTCTGGGTCAGGTCATTAGAGGTCAATAAAGATCGACTTTAGACGTCAGAATCTGACGTCTAAAGTCAATCCCCGCCCTTTAAGAGTAAAAATATTTCTAACGGCCGTAGACCATAACATAGGTATTCAAGTGAAGCGGGAAGAGCTAACTAAGTCATTTATGATGATTTCAAATTGAGAAAACCCTTTGGACTCCATGGTTTATGCAATAATTATCAGTTATCTGGTTCAGGTCATTACAGGTCAATATACGTGTCAACTACACAAGTGTTCCTCATGCTGTTTTATGTCGGTGTAATGTCGGTGTAATGCCGTCATATATCATGTTTATACTAACAGCATATCTGGTTGCAAATTCCCCTGGGCCGTTGTATTGGCAGAAAATGCTGTGATCTCTAGACAGAATAGGGTTAATAAGACAGAATAGGGTTAATATGACTGATCGTGTAAGAAAATACAAATGTTGCACATTTTTCGCGCGATATTGGAAGATACAGCACATGTCCAATGAATAAAATGTTCGCCTAAAGGCTCACACCTTATTCATTGGACGAGTGCTGTATTTTCCCATATCATATGTCACTCAAATGAACACCGTTTATATAAGTTATCTCTGGATTAGATGATGACCAACTCCCGTTACATTGGGGTCTACTAAACTGATACAGGCGACAGCCAGCAATCACTGAACAAATTCCGTTTTAATGCTGATCCACAATATAAGACGTTGGCCCAACATTAAAAAAACATTGGCTAAATTGATATTGAGATCCATGGAACCATCAGAGACTTGGGGCCTAAAGCGTTTATATGAACTATCACATACGTGGGGCCTAAATTGTTTAGTTGAAATACCAGAGACTTGGGGCCTAGAGGGTTTATCTGAACCATCGGAGACTTGGGGCCTAAAACGTTTATATGAACTATCACATACGTGGGGCCTAAATTGTTTAGTTGAAATACCAGAGACTTGGGGCCTAGAGGGTTCATCTGAACCATCGGAGACTTGGGCCTAAAGGGTTTATCTGAACAGCCTTGGGCCTAAAGGATTTATCTGAACTATCACATTCTTTGGGCATGAATAGTTTATCTGACCTACCACATACTAGGGGCATATAAACGGTTTTTCCGAACCATCATAAATTTGGGGTTTAAAGGGTTTATCATAGAATAATTAGACAATTTATACATGATATAACAAATTACAAATGTTAATTTATTTTCTGTTTTAAGTTTACAACGCTGGCCCAGTATTGGGTGCGCCTTTTGATTTATCTTGGGTCCTAAGGAGTAATCAGCTTTCACCACAGCCCATCCGCACCTATAAATATACACATTACACTATATTGTCCGCATAGACAATCCTACAGACCTATGGTTCAAGTCCAAATCATGGGCAATCTGTCGCCAGTCAAGCCTACATGGAATGCTGGCCAGCGTATTCCCAATGTTGGGACAGCGTACATCAAGCCGAACCAACGTTGATCTAGTGTTGTGTCAACGCTTATTTTTAGCTGAACAGTTTATTCTATTTGGAACAAAACATATGCTGTCAACATGGTCAAAGCATTCCAAATTAAATATTTAGAGTGGGAATATAATATAATTACATCAGGTCATAATGGGGGTAGATCTAGAGCAAACAAACGAAAATTCGGGACTGAATTTTTTGTACATGCAGAGGGGCAAAATATTTAGGTACAAAATCCAGAAAATTGTTAACACCAGCCCTAATTCTTTGTCATTTCGACTATACATTCTCAGCCTGGAACTGTTGTCTCCAGTAAATAAACTCCAATTTTTACATGGAAAGCACTGTCTTTGCAAATAAAATATTTTTTTAACCCTTACAGCGCTGAAATATTAGCATAAACAATGGAGATCAAAGGGTTTTTCTTCAATTTGAAATTATCATAAATGTCTTATAGTTAGCTCTCACCGTTATCAGTCAAACTAGCTACAGATACACCTCAGACGTTCTGTAGTAAGATACTATACCAAGAAGGCTATGATAAATGAAAGGAATTGAATTGGGAACCAGCAGATTTATCTGTTTATATGTGTTCTCAAAATTGTTTTGATGATATTTTCAGAGACAGAATGTACTGCGTTTTTGATAACAGCAGATGAGTATCTGGCTGGTAATCGGCTGATCTCAGCACACGTCACCACATCAAGTTCGAACCTTGATCCCCTCTCCCAAAAATATATTACAGCTAACTCGAGAGTCGAGATATAGCACAACAAACTGGGGACGTTGATTCAATGCTGGTGTATAGTCGGCCAGGGTCCCAGACGGCGGGCCAACGGTAAATCGACATTGGGCCAACCCTCTCCCCGTATTAACTGCTGGGAACACGCATTATGATCATATGGACGGGGGCCCTGGTGCATTGGTTAAAACTGCCTGCTTGGAAAGTCGGAGATCGCGGGCTCGAACCCCACTCTGGTTTAAATGAAATAAAATGTTTCTTCTCCGTACACTCGTGAAGATTAAATAATGTGGGGAGCCTCCGTGACCGAGAGGTAGCTTGCTCGCCCTCCGACCGGCAAGGCCCGAATTTCAAATCCTGTGTCTGAAGGGCAGTGTCATCTCATTCATCTCACCAGCTTAGCAAGTATGTGCACAAAGGTAGCCTAATATCCTATTCAGTTAATTTCATTTGTCTCCATCATTTTATAAAATAAACCAGTGGCTTTAACTTGGAACTTTTACATTTTGATCATTATTTCATATTTTATACATTTTAAAGAAAATATGGCATGGTCTGTTAAAGTGACAGTGGGTAGGTATATTATCATGATTATTTGTGCATTTCAATTTGCCAAGTACATTTTGCCATTATTGCTGTCAACCTAATATTTCAATAATTCATTTCCTGAATCGATGGGTGAATGGATGGCTTAACGATAATAAAATTAATTAATTAAAAAATGAATAAATGCGTATTTAAAATGAATGAATGAATGAATGAATGAATGAACAGTGATGATTGAATGAATGAATGCCCATGATGTGTTCCAACAAGAGAGGTACTGGCCACAATGAGGGGATTAACCCTTAGAGGGCTGAATTATTTGTGTATAAACCATGGAGATTAAAGGGTTTTTTTTCAATTTGAAATAATCATAGATAGATAGATATTTCTTGACATAAAGAAAAGTCATTACTGGCTTATTTGTCATAAAAATGATAGAATATATGTACAAATATATACAAAATGGTTAATTTGATAAAATCACACGACAATTTACATGGTATCACATACATTTGAAATATTTGAATTCTTTCAGTGCGGGGAACGTCTTTATACGTCAGAATCTGCCGTCTATACAGACGTCAGAATCTGACGTATTAAGACGCTCCCCGCGTTGGAAGGGTTAAATTAAATCATCCACGTCTGTCTGGGATATGAAACCAGAGACCACCGAGATTTTTATCAGCTGCCAAACCCCTGTCCTGCTCTGACCATCAAGGCCCCAACATTCACTAGGCAATATTGTTCTAGTGTTGGCCCACCATCTGCAACGGTGGCCTAACGATGAAACGACATTGTTTTAAAGTTTTTTACCGGATTTGTCCTTGATGAGTATCCCCCCCCCCTTCCGTACACAGCGGCACCCTGTATCCATGGTGACAGGCCGGCCCGGTACAAGGGTACAGTGCCGCTACCCCTAATGACCCCCTTATAAATCCTTCAACCAGCCGCTGAGTGTGTCAACACAAACATGTACTCCAGCAAATACGCTGAGCCGATGATGGTTTGATGCTGGGCCAGCGTCGTAGACTTTGGTTCAGCATCAAACCGGCGTTGGTTCAACGCCTGTTTCTTCATGGGTAGTCCTACCTATAATATACCACAGTTCTCTATTTTCTCAGCTACATATATTTTCAGTTGATACCAGATGATAACAGTAAACTTCAGAGTCTCACACCCAAGCAAACAATACACGACACATCGAAACAATATTAGTCCAATGCTGGGCCGATGTCGTAGAAATTTGTTTGAGAACTGACCGAGAAATGAGTTTATTTTCCAAATTTAATGTGAATTCGATTTTAGGATCAATTGAATATTAGATGTAATTTGTCGTTTCTCACAATATTCAACACCATTTTAAATGTACTTAGGGCCTATAGGCCTACTCCTATGGTTCTACTATAACTCACTATAATTTCCCTGTAAAACTCTAATATTTAACTGAAAATAGCTATATTTGCGATATTATTTATTAAAGCGCTGAATTATTTTGTATAAACCATTTTTTTTTTCAATTTGAAGCCTTCATAAATGTCTTAGTTAGCTCTTTTCGTTTCATTTGAATACCTATGTTATGGGTCTACGGCCATCATAAATATCTTAATTCTTACAGTGCGGGGATCGCCTTTAGACGTTAGATTTTGACGTCTAAAGTCGAACCCCGCGCTGTAAGGGTTAATATATCGCGGGACTGGTTGACAAATAGGCCACTTAATACATTAAGATATGTGTAATAACAGAAATACAATATATGCCATGTTTTGTCACCTGTGGTCAAATGCATGTATCTCCATGCAATGTTTTTGTCAGCTGTGGTCGAGTAATCATGATAATCTATAGATTCCTTGCTGTGACGTTTGTTGCTCATTCTGACATAATTATCGTCCTTTTGGATATGAAAAGGTGTATCGTACACTTTACAAAGTTGTCGATACACCCTCTCATATCTGAGGTCTGGGGACACTATTGTTGCTCTGACTTACTTTGCCCAGTTTAGCCTACCCCACTCATTTCATTCAACTGAATCATCAGTCTTCTTCGTATTAACACCTTGTCATTGCAAGGTGAACAAATAGGCCCTATTAGCTATTTTTATCAAATACGCATAGGCATCCCAGCAAACACGAGACGTTCACCCAATGTTGGTACAATGTTGGGCCAGTGTCGTAGACGGTGGGCCAACATTGTACCAACATTGGGTGAACGTTTCGTGTTTCCTGGCATAGGCCTGCATGCATCTCGCTGGAAACAAGAATAATTATCATAGAATATTTATAATGGCTTGTTTTCGATTTCTGCTTGTGTCTTTAGTTTCTCATTTAATATTATTATAGACCCCTAGTAGACTATAGTATTATATATTTGTTTGTTATAATGCTTTCTGTGGTTTCAAGGCAGCTGCCACTGCATATAGGCCCCTAATCATTTCTGAATAGGCCCTAGGCCTATTATTTTTAAATCATTTATTTTTCATTCCCATTGAGATGGAAGCTGTGTTTGAAAATTAGATGAGAAATACATGGACCACGAGCATGACCGGACGAGACGTTGTCCAAGCAAACACAAGACGTTGATTCAACGTTTGTCCAACGTCTTCTACGTTGGCCCCACATTTAACCTGCATTTGGCCAATGTCTCCTGTAGTAGGTACCACTGACAGGGGATGCTGGCCTAGTGCTCATAGATTGTGTTGACCTTCACCTTGAAAGTTCATTCATTCATTTTGTTTTGTTGACAAAATCATGATGGTGATTATGACGTCATAATATATTTGGAATGTTTACAAACCTTAGGCTGTATAGCATAATAAATGATGTGTAAATTATTATGTCATTGCTAACTTACACAATCTAATTAATGGTTCCCTGGGCTGAGGAATAAAGGCACTATTTCATGCATACATAAGATCTTTGCCCGCCACTGTTAATCAAACTGTGTGCCCATCAACAGGGAATAATATAATTTGCTAAAAAAGCTGTGTATCGTTTGTGTTTGTGGCTTTATGCTGGGCCAGCGTGCAGATGGTGGACCAACATCAAGCCAGTCTTGGGTTGGAGTCTTCTCTTTGTTATAGGCCTACTGTCCATAGGGCATACTACTTCTTTGGCAGTACTTGGCATATTGTTGTCCATGGATACCAAAAACTGATGCAGCTACACCAACAATTAAAATTGTCATAATAGTGTTGTGACTACTGTAGTACGTAGTTCCTCTCTATGTATAGGCCTTTATTAGCAGACATTATAGGAGCAGCCTTTTTTCAATTGCCTCGTTTTATTTTCACCATTACTGCATTAGATGGTTTAATTTCCTCCCCAACACCTGGCCCCAACAGTTAGAAAGTGTGTTATACCTGTCTACCCAGTACCTGGTTACATCCCTGACAATTTTTGTGTAATTTTGTTTTTAAGGCCCTCTGTATCAGACACAATTTGACAAGGAGGCCTACCCAGAAAACACGATGCATTGAGCCAATGTTGGCTTAATGTTGGCCCACCGTTTACGACGCTGGCCCAACATTAAGCCAACATTGGTTCAACGTCTCGTGAATGCTGTGTAGGCCTACAGTCTACATCTAGGCCTACAATTCCTGTTTGCCAGTGATTGTATTAATATGACCTGTAATTTTGAACATTTTATCATGGAAGGCCTAGTACCCCTCCCCCCCCCCCCCCCTACACCAGACAAACTATTACCTGTATCATAATATACATGTAACCAGAATATAGTATAGGCCTATAGTGGTGCAAATTATAAAACTATAAGTTTCACTAGCCCAGAGCGAAATTCAACTAGCCCTTACCATCATTTAGGCCTACCATACATTTTTATGCAAATCCACTGTTAAGCTCTTGCAATATTCTACTAGCCTCGGGCTACCGGGCTAGTACGAATTTGCTTCCATGAGAGTCTACCAGACTTCGGCCAGAATGGCCGATGTTTGTTTAATGTTGGGCCAGCGGCGCAGACGTTGGTGCAACATTATGCCAACATTGGCCCAGCGTCTCGCTTTAACTGGGTAGCATATCGTGTTACCAAGACTTAATATAGTGTGGAATGATGCATGTGTCATCGTCAGTGTAGTTAAACCTATTAAGGCTTAAGGTGATATAATAAGATGTCATTCTTTGTCTATCAATTAATCTCCTATATCTATAATCTATGTTCACAGTGAGATTGGCGTGCACGCGCTCTGTATATAGTAATAGATATACCTCACAAAGTGATCTGTACAGACGACTGGAGAACAGACGACTTGCTGGCAAAAACAACCACTTGTCACCTGTTTTAACCTTATATAGTGCTGAAATATTATTAAACAAATCATGGAGACCAAAGGGTTTTTCTCAATTTGAGATCATCATAAATGTCTTAGTAGTTAGCTCTTTCTGGTTAATTTGAATACCTATGATATGGGTCTACCACTGTCTATTTCTACTCTTAGGCCTACAGTGCAAGGGATCGACTTTAGACGTCAGAATCTGACGCGTCAGATTCTGACGACTAAAGTCGATCCCTCGCGCTGTAAGGGTTAAAGTTGAATTATCTGCCTATAGAAAGTCTAGGGTTCCCTTGTCTCTGAGTGATTAACTTTAATTTTATCAGGTTTAATACTCAAGCCTGTAGTACTGGCTGTAGATAGATCTACCCCAAGTTTACAAAAAGGGATGCAAAATACATGGACCACGAGACAAGACCTTGTCCCAGCAAACACTAGACGTTAGTTTAACGTTGTGCCACCGTCTACTACGCTGACCCAACCTTAAACCAGCATCGGGCCAATGTCTGCCTGGTTGAGTACCACTGAGATACCCCAGTTTAAGGGGGACGCTCGTCTAGAGCTGACATATTTTTTATTTGTTAAATCTCACTTTGGAAGTTCATTCATGTGGTTTTGTTGACAACATCAGTTAATTAATTTAAAGTATGACGTCATACATAGTATCTGAATGGCATTTTACAAATCTCAGGCAGTAGTCTACAGACTATGAAAGAAACATAGGCCTCTTATTTATCTGAAAATTATATGTAGCCTATAGAGTATAGTATCCCCGCAAACAGGACACATTGAAGCAATGCTGGTTTAATGTCGGGCCAGCGTTGCAAACGGTGGCCCAACATTAAACCAGCATCGGTTTGATGTGTCCTGTTTGCTGAGTAGGCCTACTCAACCCTACAAAGCCAAAAGGCAGTATCTGATTATTTGGAAAGTAAGCAGATACTGCCTTTTGGCTTTGCACGTCAGTAGGCCTAGGCCTATACCAGTTGGCTCCAGCACATGGGAAAGTTGACAATTTGACATAATCATGCCTACATTATAGGCCCTATAGTAATTTCAATCATGACGTCCCCCTTATCAGGGTTCTGCCCAAAAAAATGGCTGCTGTCATGGCAACAAAAAGGTCAAAGCATTATTAAATTACCACAGTTTGTCAGGATAGACGACATAAACCATGTTAACAGACTTGGCCCACACTTTAAACCAGTTGACCCAATGCTGGTTTAAAGTTGGGTCAGCACTGTAGACGATGGTGCAACATTAAACCAGCCTTGGATTATGGTCTGTTTGCTGAAGGGCTCAGTGGCGTGTTGTTGACTGCTACCAGATGTTTCGGCCCCAGGTCCGCAGATTGCTGATCAAACGACTATCTGATGTGTTGGGAAAATATACTTCAAAAGCAATATAAACGAAACAAGTCATTATAGGCCTACCTTAGGCCAGAGCTAACCAGTAGCGCATGTTGGCCAAATATTCTGGTTCAGAAAAGTCATACTTCTAAAAAAGCAATATAAACAAAACAAGTCATTATACTTTAGGCCATGCTTTTCGTTGATTTCTCCTCAATTATTAACGGTAAAATTATATTCAGTATTTCAAAAGTTAGACCACTTGACATGACTGTAGTAAATTTAAATTATGACGTCCCTCTATAAATGCATTACACTAATTCTAGAATAGTATTACCATGGAGATAGTAGACTCTACTATCTCTATGGTATAACATGTCAAATGGTTGGAAAGCTCTAAAACCCATCATTGTCTGGATTGACGTTTTTTTAAATATCTATAGGCCTATAGACCATTACACTAATTCTAGAATAGTATTACATGTCAAATGGTAGGAAAGCTGTAAAACCCATCATTGTCTGGCCCAGTGGGTTGACGTTTTCCAAAAAAAAATATATAGGCCTTAATATATAGGCTATAGATCTATAGGGCCTATATCAAATCAAAGCTGTGAAGGTACTTTTTGTGAGAAGATATTCGCCCCCCTTGGATATTAAAAGGTGTATCTGCCAATTTGTAACTGACAGATAAACCCTTTCATATCCAAGGGAACGTACTGTTATTATATAGGGCATAACATATCCCTAACTAAGCCATTTAACTAAGCCATTTATGATGACTTCAAATTAAAAATAACCCTTCGGTCTCCATGGTTATTACAAAAAATACATCGTTGCAAGAGTTAAAGGGTGAACCCAGTGTTTGATCAATGTTGGGTCAACATCGTTGTAAGGACTAAAGGGTTACGGCCCAGAGCTGAACAAGGATAATACAACCTGTAAGGACTAAAGGGTTACGGCCCAGAGCTGAACAAGGATAATACAACCTGTAAGGACTAAAGGGTTACGGCCCAGCTACGCTGAGCTGAACAAGGATAATACAACCTGTAAGGACTAAAGGGTTACGGCCCAGAGCTGAACAAGGATAATACAACCTGTAAGGACTAAAGGGTTACGGCCCAGAGCTGAACAAGGATAATACAACCTGTAAGGACTAAAGGGTTACGGCCCAGAGCTGAACAAGGATAATACAACCTGTAAGGACTAAAGGGTTACGGCCCAGAGCTGAACAAGGATAATACAACCTGTAAGGACTAAAGGGTTACGGCACAGAGCTGAACAAGGATAATACAACCTGTAAGGACTAAAGGGTTACGGCCCAGAGCTGAACAAGGATAATACAACCTGTAAGGACTAAAGGGTTACGGCACAGAGCTGAACAAGGATAATACAACCTGTAAGGACTAAAGGGTTACGGCCCAGAGCTGAACAAGGATAATACAACCTGTAAGGACTAAAGGGTTACGGCCCAGAGCTGAACAAGGATAATACAACCTGTAAGGACTAAAGGGTTACGGCACAGAGCTGAACAAGGATAATACAACCTGTAAGGACTAAAGGGTTACGGCCCAGAGCTGAACAAGGATAATACAACCTGTAAGGACTAAAGGGTTACGGCCCAGCTACGCTGAGCTGAACAAGGATAATACAACCTGTAAGGACTAAAGGGTTACGGCCCAGAGCTGAACAAGGATAATACAACCTGTAAGGACTAAAGGGTTACGGCCCAGCTACGCTGAGCTGAACAAGGATAATACAACCTGTAAGGACTAAAGGGTTACGGCCCAGAGCTGAACAAGGATAATACAACCTGTAAGGACTAAAGGGTTACGGCCCAGAGCTGAACAAGGATAATACAACCTGTAAGGACTAAAGGGTTACGGCCCAGCTACGCTGAGCTGAACAAGGATAATACAACCTGTAAGGACTAAAGGGTTACGGCCCAGAGCTGAACAAGGATAATACAACCTGTAAGGCCTAAAGGGTTACGGCCCAGAGCTGAACAAGGATAATACAACCTGAAAGGACTAAAGGGTTACGGCCCAGAGCTGAACAAGGATAATACAACCTGTAAGGACTAAAGGGTTACGGCCCAGAGCTGAACAAGGATAATACAACCTGTAAGGACTAAAGGGTTACGGCCCAGCTACGCTGAGCTGAACAAGGATAATACAACCTGTAAGGAGTAAAGGGTTAAGGCCCAGAGCTGAACAAGGATAATACAACCTGTAAGGACTAAAGGGTTACGACCCAGCTACGCTGAGCTGAACAAGGATAATACAACCTGTAAGGACTAAAGGGTTACGGCCCAGAGCTGAACAAGGATAATACAACCTGTAAGGACTAAAGGGTTACGACCCAGCTACGCTGAGCTGAACAAGGATAATACAACCTGTAAGGACTAAAGGGTTACGGCCCAGCTACGCTGAGCTGAACAAAAACAATTGTGTGAAACTCAATGACCTCGACCGCCTTTGTTTTCACCGAGCTGGCTAATACTTAATGAAGTATGGGGAGGGGTGTTATATAACCTTGTTTTCACCGAGTGACGTCACTGTGGTTCACAGAATACAACCTAACCCGGCTATCCCAGCAAACACCACGCATCAACCCAATGTCTGACCAATGTTGGGCCAACGTCGTAGACGGTGGGCCAACATTGGTCAGACATTGGGTAGATGTGTCGTGTTTTCTGGGTATAGCTTCTCCTTCCACTTTCACAGGGTGTCAGAATTACCAGATTCGTTATCAGCTGATGTGTCAGCTGTTGTCATCTCCTATCTGCGGTTTGTCAGATGCCCGTTGTGTAAGCTACTCCATGAGTATCAGATACAACCCCTTGATCCCTGGGGGGTATTTAACCCTTTCAGTGCGGGGACCGACTTTAGACGTCAGAATCTGCCGTCTACAGACGTCAGATTCTGACGTCTAAAGTCGACCCCCCCCCCCCGCACTGAAAGGTTTACACATTTAAATAGCCCTAGACCTAGAGGGGGGGGGGGACCGACTTTAGACGTTAGAATCTGCCGTCTACAGACGTCAGATTCTGACGTCTAAAGTCGACCCCCCCCCCCGTACTGAAAGGTTTACACATTTAAATAGCCCTAGACCCATAACATAGATATTCAAATAAAGAGCCGAAAGAGCTGACTCAGACATTGATGATGATTTCAAATTGAAAAAACCCTTTGGTCTCCATGGTTTATACACCAATATTTTAGCGTTCAAAGGATGAATTATCTAGTGATATAAATATAATTAGGCCCTAGTCAGATATTACAGTATTAAATATGATTATCTAGTGATATATAAATATAAGTATAGGCCCAAGTCAGATATTACAGTATTAAATATGATTATCTAGTGATATATAAATATAAGTAGGCCCTAGTCAGATATTACAGTATTAAATATGATTATCTAGTGATATATAAATATAAGTAGGCCCTAGTCAGATATTACAGTATTAAATATGATTATCTAGTGATATATAAATATAAGTAGGCCCTAGTCAGATATTACAGTATTAAATATAAGTAGGCCCTAGTCAGATATTACAGTATTAAATATGATTATCTAGTGATATATAAATATAAGTAGGCCCTAGTCAGATATTACAGTATTAAATATGATCATCCAGTGATATATAAATATAAGTAGGCCCTAGTCAGATATTACAGTATTAAATATGATTATCTAGTGATATATAAATATAAGTAGGCCCTAGTCAGATATTACAGTATTAAATATGATCATCCAGTGATATATAAATATAAATATAGGCCCTAGTCAGATATTACAGTATTAAATATGATTATCTAGTGATATATAAATATAAGTAGGCCCTAGTCAGATATTACAGTATTAAATATAAGTATAGGCCCTAGTCAGATATTACAGTATTAAATATGATTATCTAGTGATATATAAATATAAGTAGGCCCTAGTCAGATATTACAGTATTAAATATAAGTAGGCCCTAGTCAGATATTACAGTATTAAATATAAGTATAGGCCCTAGTCAGATATTACAGTATTAAATATGATTATCTAGTGATATATAAATATAAGTAGGCCCTAGTCAGATATTACAGTATTAAATATGATTATCTAGTGATATATAAATATAAGTAGGCCCTAGTCAGATATTACAGTATTAAATATGATCATCCAGTGATATATAAATATAAATATAGGCCCTAGTCAGATATTACAGTATTAAATATGTGCTGTTATAATTCCCAGTGGCTGGCCAGTAATAGATGCTTCCTTTTCATGTACATCGGCATTGTGTGATGTAAATTATCATCTCGTTAATTTGTCTTTACGTTACCAAGGTAACCTTTGTGTTGCTAATTTGTTTGTTTCTATTTTTCATTCATTTGAAGCTGGAATTGCTAACGCAATCTCCAGATTGAAATGACGAAAAATATAACTATGTATTTATTTATGCCGCCGCATCCATCATCCAAACCTTGAATTCCCAGTTCACACTTTTGATATTGGCCCAATGCTGGTTTAATGCTGGCCCAACATTAAACCAAGCATTTTATTGGTCGGGGGTAGAATACCAGACGTTATCCCAGTATAAACAAATACTAATAATGTGGGGTGTTGTTTTAACAAATGCTAGTTGACGAAAATAATGAGCGATTTGGGGTGTTGTTTTAAGTCCTTAAGCTAAGCCATTCATCATAATATTAATTTATCGGACATCCAAACCTTGTATGCCCAGTACACACCAGATAATTGACCAGATACTGGTTTAATGTTCAGGAGTAGAATACCAGACTTGATCCCAGTATAAACAAATATTATTGTTAACGAGAATAAATCTTTTTTGACGTTCCCTTGAGCGATTGAGGTGTTGTTTTAACTGCATCAAATCAGCCATTCAGCCCACTATTCATTTAAGCTTGTCAGTTGGCATAAAGGGGAAATCTATTCTACCCGGAAACTTCAAAATGGTTATAAACGTTGAAAAACCAGTTTTGAAATATTTTCTACATGTACACTGGTTGACCATATTGTCAAATCTATAAGACCGCCAGGGTTCATTCAGGGTTCATTAACCCTTTAACCGCCAAATTATTCAATATGAATTTTCACCCACTCGAAGTTGTGTCTCGCTGACGCGATCCACAACTTCAAGTGAGTGAAAATTATTCAGATTTGACAAAGTGGAAGTCAACTCTTTTCAAATCTTGCTGGTTGATGTCACATTTTATCTTTAACATGTTTAAAATGTGGTACTTAATGTGCTTATAAAAAATGAAAACCCGCATATATGCGGCACCGGCGGTTAAAGGGTTCAGATTATTCTGTGACTAAAATAAATAAAATAGTTTGTTTGTTTGTTTGTTTGTTTGTTTGTTTGTTTGTTTGTATATGTGTTTGTTTGTATATTTGTTTGTTTGTGTGGGTTAGCTAGCCTTGTTACCGGGCTGCCCGGGCCTTCCGACAAATGTAGTATGCTCTAATGATTCGCCCACCAGTCGCCATATGAACACGGGACGTTGGACCACCGCTGCCTGAGTGTTGGCACAGCATCTAGAAAGCTGGCCCAACACTCAAAATGCAGTGGCCCAACGTTAGCTGACAAGCCTAAGATCTCACATTGAGATCTCACATTGATCTCAGTCCCTTTCTAAGACTGTGTTATTCTGCTTGTCTGTGGACAGAGTTCGAGTCCTGGAGGTATTATCAAGGATGTGCATATTCAGTGCTCCGAACTGCCCATCATACTGTTTGGGGTTCGAGTCCTTTCAGTTTCTGTTACACTTCTCAAACCCGTGGATGTATTATCAAGGCTGTGCATATTCAGTGCTCCGAACTGTCCATTATACTGTTTGGGGCTCGAGTCCTTTCTATATCTGTTACACTTTTCAAACCCGTGGATGTATTATCAAGGCTGTGCATATTGACATGATTAAGCGCTCCGAACTGTCCATTATACTGTTTGGAGTTCGAGTCCTTTCTGTATCTGTTACACTTTTCAAACCCGTGAAGGTATTATCAAGGCTGTGCATATTAAGCGCTCCGAACTGTCCATTATACTGTTTGGGGTTTGAGTCCTTTCTGTTTCTGTTACACTTTTCAAACCCGCGGATGTATTATCAAGGCTGTGCATATTCAGTGCTCCGAACTGTCCATTATACTGTTTGGGGTTCGAGTCCTTTCTGTACCTGTTACACTTTTCAAACCCGCGGATGTATTATCAAGGCTGTGCATATTAAGCGCTCTGAACTGTCCATTATACTGTTTGGGGTTCGAGTCCTCTCTGTTTCTGTTACACTTTTCAAACCCGTGGATGTATTATCAAGGCTGTGCATATTCAGTGCTCCGAACTGTCCATTATACTGTTTGGGGTTCGAGTCCTTTCTGTACCTGTTACACTTTTCAAACCCGCGGGTGTATTATCAAGGCTGTGCATATTAAGCGCTCTGAACTGTCCATTATACTGTTTGGGGTTCGAGTCTTTTCTGTATCTGTTACACTTTTCACGCCCGCGGATGTATATCAAGGCTGTGCATATTAAGCGCTCTGAACTGTCCATTATACTGTTTGGGGTTCGAGTCCTTTCTGTATCTGTTACACTTTTCACGCCCGCGGATGTATATCAAGGCTGTGCATATTAAGCGCTCCGAACTGTCCATTATACTGTTTGGGATTCGAGTCCTTTCTGTATCTGTTACACTTTTCACGCCCGCGGATGTATATCAAGGCTGTGCATATTAAGCGCTCTGAACTGTCCATTATACTGTTTGAGGTTCGAGTCCTTTCTGTATCTGTTACCATGGTTACACCTTTCAAACCCGTGCCTCTTTATAACTCCTCTGAGAATCTCAAGTGGATAGAAATTCTCTCGGCAGACATTGCACCTTCACCCAGTGTTGTTTTAATGTTGGTTCAACGTCGCAGACGATGGATCAACATTAACCCTTGCAACGCTGGAATATTTTTGTAAAAAACATGGAAACCAAAGGGTTTTTCTCAATTTTAAATCTTCATAAATGTCTTAGTTAGCTCTTTTCGCATCATTTGAACACCTATATGTTATGGGTCTACGGGCATTAATAAATAGTGTAATTATTTTATTGCGGCGATCGCTTTTAGACATCAGAATCTGACGTATAAAGACGGTCCCCGCGTTTAAAAGGTTAACCCTTACAACGCTGGAAGACTTGTATAAAAACATGGGAACCGAAGGGCTTTTTTTTCATTTTAAATCATGACAAATGTCTTAGTTAGCTCTTTAGCGTCATTTGAATACCTATGTTATCATGGTTATCTGGTTATGGGTCGACCATGTTGACGGACATATATTGAAATGACGGAAATAGGTTTCAGCCTCTACTTTGATATCCTTTAAAAGTGATAATTTTTTTTAAACTCGCATGAATATGTGCAAAAATGTGTGTTTGCTGACAAAAGTGTTATTAATAATCGTTTCATTTGGTAAGTTCTGTATAAAACACATGAGCGGCCTAGCTGGCCTATTTGTTTTAGATATAGCTGTCCAACTCAGAGGCACCAGGTTTGAATCCCGTCTAGTGGTTGTGCATCTACATGATATACAGTGCTCCAAACAGTTCAAATGTTTGTAGTGTGCAATACTGCCCATGCCAATGTACACTATACTGTTCTGCTAAGCCAAAAGACAGTATCTGCTCGATTGTACAGAGAGCAGATACTACCTTTTGGCTGCACAGGAGTATCCCGACAAACACGAGACGTTGATACGATGTTGGTTTAAAGCTGGCCCATCGTCTTAGACGCTGGGCCAGCATTAAGCCAACATCGTATCAACGAAGAAGTCTCGTGTTTGATGGGATAGGCCTACATAAGGTACATTCTTAAGACATTATGTTTTTTTACAGTAGGGCTAGACCTGGGACCTAATGTAGAAAGGGTTCCACATAAATACCTGGTATGTGGATCCCTGGGGGGGAAACAAACGGGAGTCCTGTGGGCGGGAGGGGGGGGGGGGGTGACACACGACCAGGCGGACGTCAAGATCTTATCAGCTCCAGGATGGTAACCAGAGTCCCTAGGCGGCGCTCTGATCCAAAGCAGGGCCCGTGGTCTCGTCTAATTACCAAATCTCGCCACATCCCGCGTGACTAGGTCAAATCTCGCGTGGCTACGCCGGATCTGTCTCGGGATCAGGGACAGCCCCAAACATCGCCCTCAAATCGAGGCAGATGTTATCAATAGTGGTAAACGCGGAAGGGGGTCAATGATAACAACAGAGCTGAGTATCATTATGAACACCTTCTTCACTGGGATGTTGTGATATGTAAATATTACATCCTGTGTCAGTGGAAGGTAGTAAATGATAACAACAGAGCTGTGTATCATTATCAGCACTCTAGGATGCTGTGATTTGTAATATTACATCCTGTATTATCGCTGTCACTGGGATGCTGTGATATGTAAATATTAGGGGCCTACATTTGTACATCCTGTATCCCTTGCCAATAAACACCACAAGTTGAACAAATCCTGTTAAAATGTTGGGCCAGCGTCGTCAACATTGAAACGATGCTAGATGAATGTCCCTTGTTCTCTGGGACTAGATCTGGGTGTATATTCATGAACATTCTGCATCCTATACAGCAAGGTATGATAGCAACAATAGTAAAATGTGTTGTCATTGAGTGATTGTTTGCATTTGCTCTGTTATTTTAAAGTTTGTCCGATTTAAATCTACATCTCATCTGATGGGTGCCAGATGATTAGCCAACATTAAGCCAGCGTTGGTTCAGTGTCTCATGTCAGTGAGGAGGGGTACAGGGTGTCTGGACGTGAGAACCAGGTGGTGTAAAACTATAAGAAACACAGATCCCTGCTGTCAAGGAAAGCCCTGATTTGGACGTGAGAACCAGAGGGTGTAGAGCTAGGAGGCAGAGATCTCAAGACTCCTGTTGTCAAGGATACGGGTGATTTAGCAACAGATAAACATCTATCCCGTGATTCAGCAACAGAGAAACATCTATCCCGTGATTCAGCAACAGAGAAACATCTATCCCGTGATTTAGCAACAGATAAACATCTATCCAGCATCAACCCACTGTGTTATCAGGATTTATGGTGTTTTAATTCAAACATCCTGACCAGCCTCCCCAAGAGCGTCTGTTTCCCTGACCTGGTGACATGTCCTAATTATTATACTTGACCTAGAAATACTTGAAATAGATAGAATGACGTTTATAGACTGTATCCTTCCCTGAGAATTAATGACATATTGATTCCAATGCAGGGTTATCATGGTTATGTCAGGTCCTTGATATCAAAAGGTGCTAGTAACACTTTGCTGTAACAATCACTAACTGCCATCAGCTACCCAGGCAACACAGGGCGCTCACCCAATGTTGTCTCAATGTTGGCACAGTGTTGGAAATACCGGGCCATAATTCAGACAGCGTACCGTACCGTGTTGGTAGGCTGAGGGGGCCACCATTCAATCTCCAGGGGGAGGTCTGGAGTTGTTTTTTTGAAATAAATAATTTTGGGCGGACTCTGTGTGAATAATATACTTTAAGGACTGTTCTACACAAACATGTATAAACATGTATTGACATTTTCAGCGCGCCGCCGAGCCGGGTTGAAATAAATCATTTGGGCGCGACAAAAACTCCACCCCCCCTCCCTGGAGATTGAAGGGTGACCCCCCTAAGGCGGGTTGAGTAGTTTCCATCAAGAACAATGGCTGGTATATTTTAGATTTTCAATATTATTGTAAATAAAAGTCCTTATTCTGGAATATACCATTATATATTGTATTAATTGAGCAGCCCTCTCCGAGGCGGGCTGCTTACTGTATTCCACACGGTCCGCAGCCGCCTCCGCAGCAGTTATTTGTTTTCAAGATAGCTACTAATCTATCAAATTCTACTTCCTCATACCAAGGAATATAGTCCTTTTAAATTCCTTCCTCATACTTCACATAGCCATCACATACCACTGGGGAATTGTTTTGGTGACATTTTGATTCCCATATCATCAACCCTTTAATTACTATGGCCACTAACGAGGAAATGCTCGTTAGCGCATTCCAGGAAAAAGTTGCCATCAGATCTTCTTTTAATTTGGCAAATATACTTTTGGGATCAAACAATTTTTAAATGGCCGTTTAGCGGCCAGTTTCAATTTTGTAATATTTACTTAACTCAAGAAATACAAAATGACTGGACCATGAATATAAAATGCAATGTCTCACACAAGGATAACCCATGACAAATTTCAGACTAAAAAATCCAAAATGGCTGCCAGCCGGCCATTTTTTTTTTTTTTTTTAATTTTTTTTAGCAAACAATTATAAAATAGTGGTCAAGCGATAACGGAGGGCTGCTTTCGTGTTTGTTTCCGAACAACTTTTTTTAGTTTTTATTCACCTTGATGTTGGAAGTGCATGATCAATTTGTGTCTCTAGATGCATAAATATCACTACAGATACCTGGCTGGTAGCTGTAAAACTTTTGCTCCTAATTTTTAAAGTCTATTTTTATCTATACAGTAGAACCTGCTACTGTACTGTACTGTACTGTACTGTACTGTACTGTACTGTACTGTCTGTCTGTCTGTCTGTCTGTCTGTCTGTCTGTCTGTCTGTCTGTCTGTCTGTCTGTCTGTCTTTGATTATAATAATTATTGTTTTTTTCTGAATATGGATGCAGTGGGACTGCACTGCGGCCACTGCATTGCACAGTAGTGCCGCCACTGCACTGCCATGCATTGCATAGCAGTTCAGTGGGGTGCGGTACCCCCATTGTGAACCTAGTGATAAAAAAATGGCCAGCATTTCTAGCTGCCCGAGGGCTCTAAGAACTGCATTGCGTAAAAAAAGTAGAGTACAAAAAGTACAAAATCATCCCAAAATCACAGCGATGCATTAGTACTGCACTGCATTGCTATGTAATTTTGCATGCAAGTTTCTGCAGCATTTCTAATTGCCCGAGCGATCTATCAACAGTATTTATTGATGAAAACAACAGAGTCTGAAAAATGCGTCGCAAATGGTTAGTGTCAGAGTCAGATTGTTGGTTTATAGCTGATCCGGGAACGATTAATGTCAGTGTCAGAATGCATGCCGTGTCAAAGCTCATTACATTGGCCTTGGTCGTGTAGGTAACGTACACAACTAACTAACTAATAACTTATAACTTAAATGCTTAAATCTTACATCTGAAGCTGAACTGTACTGTACTGTACTGTACTGTACTGTACTGTACTGTACTGTACTGTACTGTACTGTACTGTACTGTCTGTCTGTCTGTCTGTCTGTCTGTCTGTCTGTCTGTCTGTCTGTCTGTCTGTCTGTCTGTCTGTCTTTGATTATAATAATTATTGTTTTTTTCTGAATATGGATGCAGTGGGACTGCACTGCGGCCACTGCATTGCACAGTAGTGCCGCCACTGCACTGCCATGCATTGCATAGCAGTTCAGTGGGGTGCGGTACCCCCATTGTGAACCTAGTGATAAAAAAATGGCCAGCATTTCTAGCTGCCCGAGGGCTCTAAGAACTGCATTGCGTAAAAAAAGTAGAGTACAAAAAGTACAAAATCATCCCAAAATCACAGCGATGCATTAGTACTGCACTGCATTGCTATGTGATTTTGCATGCAAGTTTCTGCAGCATTTCTAATTGCCCGAGCGATCTATCAACAGTATTTATTGATGAAAACAACAGAGTCTGAAAAATGCGTCGCAAATGGTTAGTGTCAGAGTCAGATTGTTGGTTTATAGCTGATCCGGGAACGATTAATGTCAGTGTCAGAATGCATGCCGTGTCAAAGCTCATTACATTGGCCTTGGTCGTGTAGGTAACGTACACAACTAACTAACTAATAACTTATAACTTAAATGCTTAAATCTTACATCTGAAGCTGAACTGTACTGTACTGTACTGTACTGTACTGTACTGTACTGTACTGTACTGTACTGTACTGTACTGTACTGTACTGTCTGTCTGTCTGTCTGTCTGTCTGTCTGTCTGTCTGTCTGTCTGTCTGTCTGTCTGTCTGTCTTTGATTATAATAATTATTGTTTTTTTCTGAATATGGATGCAGTGGGACTGCACTGCGGCCACTGCATTGCACAGTAGTGCCGCCACTGCACTGCCATGCATTGCATAGCAGTTCAGTGGGGTGCGGTACCCCCATTGTGAACCTAGTGATAAAAAAATGGCCAGCATTTCTAGCTGCCCGAGGGCTCTAAGAACTGCATTGCGTAAAAAAAGTAGAGTACAAAAAGTACAAAATCATCCCAAAATCACAGCGATGCATTAGTACTGCACTGCATTGCTATGTAATTTTGCATGCAAGTTTCTGCAGCATTTCTAATTGCCCGAGCGATCTATCAACAGTATTTATTGATGAAAACAACAGAGTCTGAAAAATGCGTCGCAAATGGTTAGTGTCAGAGTCAGATTGTTGGTTTATAGCTGATCCGGGAACGATTAATGTCAGTGTCAGAATGCATGCCGTGTCAAAGCTCATTACATTGGCCTTGGTCGTGTAGGTAACGTACACAACTAACTAACTAATAACTTATAACTTAAATGCTTAAATCTTACATCTGAAGCTGAACTGTACTGTACTGTACTGTACTGTACTGTACTGTACTGTACTGTACTGTACTGTACTGTACTGTACTGTACTGTACTGTCTGTCTGTCTGTCTGTCTGTCTGTCTGTCTGTCTGTCTGTCTGTCTGTCTGTCTGTCTGTCTTTGATTATAATAATTATTGTTTTTTTCTGAATATGGATGCAGTGGGACTGCACTGCGGCCACTGCATTGCACAGTAGTGCCGCCACTGCACTGCCATGCATTGCATAGCAGTTCAGTGGGGTGCGGTACCCCCATTGTGAACCTAGTGATAAAAAAATGGCCAGCATTTCTAGCTGCCCGAGGGCTCTAAGAACTGCATTGCGTAAAAAAAGTAGAGTACAAAAAGTACAAAATCATCCCAAAATCACAGCGATGCATTAGTACTGCACTGCATTGCTATGTAATTTTGCATGCAAGTTTCTGCAGCATTTCTAATTGCCCGAGCGATCTATCAACAGTATTTATTGATGAAAACAACAGAGTCTGAAAAATGCGTCGCAAATGGTTAGTGTCAGAGTCAGATTGTTGGTTTATAGCTGATCCGGGAACGATTAATGTCAGTGTCAGAATGCATGCCGTGTCAAAGCTCATTACATTGGCCTTGGTCGTGTAGGTAACGTACACAACTAACTAACTAATAACTTATAACTTAAATGCTTAAATCTTACATCTGAAGCTGAACTGTACTGTACTGTACTGTACTGTACTGTACTGTACTGTACTGTACTGTACTGTACTGTACTGTACTGTCTGTCTGTCTGTCTGTCTGTCTGTCTGTCTGTCTGTCTGTCTGTCTGTCTGTCTGTCTGTCTTTGATTATAATAATTATTGTTTTTTTCTGAATATGGATGCAGTGGGACTGCACTGCGGCCACTGCATTGCACAGTAGTGCCGCCACTGCACTGCCATGCATTGCATAGCAGTTCAGTGGGGTGCGGTACCCCCATTGTGAACCTAGTGATAAAAAAATGGCCAGCATTTCTAGCTGCCCGAGGGCTCTAAGAACTGCATTGCGTAAAAAAAGTAGAGTACAAAAAGTACAAAATCATCCCAAAATCACAGCGATGCATTAGTACTGCACTGCATTGCTATGTAATTTTGCATGCAAGTTTCTGCAGCATTTCTAATTGCCCGAGCGATCTATCAACAGTATTTATTGATGAAAACAACAGAGTCTGAAAAATGCGTCGCAAATGGTTAGTGTCAGAGTCAGATTGTTGGTTTATAGCTGATCCGGGAACGATTAATGTCAGTGTCAGAATGCATGCCGTGTCAAAGCTCATTACATTGGCCTTGGTCGTGTAGGTAACGTACACAACTAACTAACTAATAACTTATAACTTAAATGCTTAAATCTTACATCTGAAGCTGAACTGTACTGTACTGTACTGTACTGTACTGTACTGTACTGTACTGTACTGTACTGTACTGTACTGTACTGTACTGTCTGTCTGTCTGTCTGTCTGTCTGTCTGTCTGTCTGTCTGTCTGTCTGTCTGTCTGTCTGTCTTTGATTATAATAATTATTGTTTTTTTCTGAATATGGATGCAGTGGGACTGCACTGCGGCCACTGCATTGCACAGTAGTGCCGCCACTGCACTGCCATGCATTGCATAGCAGTTCAGTGGGGTGCGGTACCCCCATTGTGAACCTAGTGATAAAAAAATGGCCAGCATTTCTAGCTGCCCGAGGGCTCTAAGAACTGCATTGCGTAAAAAAAGTAGAGTACAAAAAGTACAAAATCATCCCAAAATCACAGCGATGCATTAGTACTGCACTGCATTGCTATGTAATTTTGCATGCAAGTTTCTGCAGCATTTCTAATTGCCCGAGCGATCTATCAACAGTATTTATTGATGAAAACAACAGAGTCTGAAAAATGCGTCGCAAATGGTTAGTGTCAGAGTCAGATTGTTGGTTTATAGCTGATCCGGGAACGATTAATGTCAGTGTCAGAATGCATGCCGTGTCAAAGCTCATTACATTGGCCTTGGTCGTGTAGGTAACGTACACAACTAACTAACTAATAACTTATAACTTAAATGCTTAAATCTTACATCTGAAGCTGAACTGTACTGTACTGTACTGTACTGTACTGTACTGTACTGTACTGTACTGTACTGTACTGTACTGTACTGTACTGTCTGTCTGTCTGTCTGTCTGTCTGTCTGTCTGTCTGTCTGTCTGTCTGTCTGTCTGTCTGTCTGTCTTTGATTATAATAATTATTGTTTTTTTCTGAATATGGATGCAGTGGGACTGCACTGCGGCCACTGCATTGCACAGTAGTGCCGCCACTGCACTGCCATGCATTGCATAGCAGTTCAGTGGGGTGCGGTACCCCCATTGTGAACCTAGTGATAAAAAAATGGCCAGCATTTCTAGCTGCCCGAGGGCTCTAAGAACTGCATTGCGTAAAAAAAGTAGAGTACAAAAAGTACAAAATCATCCCAAAATCACAGCGATGCATTAGTACTGCACTGCATTGCTATGTAATTTTGCATGCAAGTTTCTGCAGCATTTCTAATTGCCCGAGCGATCTATCAACAGTATTTATTGATGAAAACAACAGAGTCTGAAAAATGCGTCGCAAATGGTTAGTGTCAGAGTCAGATTGTTGGTTTATAGCTGATCCGGGAACGATTAATGTCAGTGTCAGAATGCATGCCGTGTCAAAGCTCATTACATTGGCCTTGGTCGTGTAGGTAACGTACACAACTAACTAACTAATAACTTATAACTTAAATGCTTAAATCTTACATCTGAAGCTGAACTGTACTGTACTGTACTGTACTGTACTGTACTGTACTGTACTGTACTGTACTGTACTGTACTGTACTGTCTGTCTGTCTGTCTGTCTGTCTGTCTGTCTGTCTGTCTGTCTGTCTGTCTGTCTGTCTGTCTTTGATTATAATAATTATTGTTTTTTTCTGAATATGGATGCAGTGGGACTGCACTGCGGCCACTGCATTGCACAGTAGTGCCGCCACTGCACTGCCATGCATTGCATAGCAGTTCAGTGGGGTGCGGTACCCCCATTGTGAACCTAGTGATAAAAAAATGGCCAGCATTTCTAGCTGCCCGAGGGCTCTAAGAACTGCATTGCGTAAAAAAAGTAGAGTACAAAAAGTACAAAATCATCCCAAAATCACAGCGATGCATTAGTACTGCACTGCATTGCTATGTAATTTTGCATGCAAGTTTCTGCAGCATTTCTAATTGCCCGAGCGATCTATCAACAGTATTTATTGATGAAAACAACAGAGTCTGAAAAATGCGTCGCAAATGGTTAGTGTCAGAGTCAGATTGTTGGTTTATAGCTGATCCGGGAACGATTAATGTCAGTGTCAGAATGCATGCCGTGTCAAAGCTCATTACATTGGCCTTGGTCGTGTAGGTAACGTACACAACTAACTAACTAATAACTTATAACTTAAATGCTTAAATCTTACATCTGAAGCTGAACTGTACTGTACTGTACTGTACTGTACTGTACTGTACTGTACTGTACTGTACTGTACTGTACTGTACTGTCTGTCTGTCTGTCTGTCTGTCTGTCTGTCTGTCTGTCTGTCTGTCTGTCTGTCTGTCTGTCTGTCTTTGATTATAATAATTATTGTTTTTTTCTGAATATGGATGCAGTGGGACTGCACTGCGGCCACTGCATTGCACAGTAGTGCCGCCACTGCACTGCCATGCATTGCATAGCAGTTCAGTGGGGTGCGGTACCCCCATTGTGAACCTAGTGATAAAAAAATGGCCAGCATTTCTAGCTGCCCGAGGGCTCTAAGAACTGCATTGCGTAAAAAAAGTAGAGTACAAAAAGTACAAAATCATCCCAAAATCACAGCGATGCATTAGTACTGCACTGCATTGCTATGTAATTTTGCATGCAAGTTTCTGCAGCATTTCTAATTGCCCGAGCGATCTATCAACAGTATTTATTGATGAAAACAACAGAGTCTGAAAAATGCGTCGCAAATGGTTAGTGTCAGAGTCAGATTGTTGGTTTATAGCTGATCCGGGAACGATTAATGTCAGTGTCAGAATGCATGCCGTGTCAAAGCTCATTACATTGGCCTTGGTCGTGTAGGTAACGTACACAACTAACTAACTAATAACTTATAACTTAAATGCTTAAATCTTACATCTGAAGCTGAACTGTACTGTACTGTACTGTACTGTACTGTACTGTACTGTACTGTACTGTACTGTACTGTACTGTACTGTACTGTCTGTCTGTCTGTCTGTCTGTCTGTCTGTCTGTCTGTCTGTCTGTCTTTGATTATAATAATTATTGTTTTTTTCTGAATATGGATGCAGTGGGACTGCACTGCGGCCACTGCATTGCACAGTAGTGCCGCCACTGCACTGCCATGCATTGCATAGCAGTTCAGTGGGGTGCGGTACCCCCATTGTGAACCTAGTGATAAAAAAATGGCCAGCATTTCTAGCTGCCCGAGGGCTCTAAGAACTGCATTGCGTAAAAAAAGTAGAGTACAAAAAGTACAAAATCATCCCAAAATCACAGCGATGCATTAGTACTGCACTGCATTGCTATGTAATTTTGCATGCAAGTTTCTGCAGCATTTCTAATTGCCCGAGCGATCTATCAACAGTATTTATTGATGAAAACAACAGAGTCTGAAAAATGCGTCGCAAATGGTTAGTGTCAGAGTCAGATTGTTGGTTTATAGCTGATCCGGGAACGATTAATGTCAGTGTCAGAATGCATGCCGTGTCAAAGCTCATTACATTGGCCTTGGTCGTGTAGGTAACGTACACAACTAACTAACTAATAACTTATAACTTAAATGCTTAAATCTTACATCTGAAGCTGAACTGTACTGTACTGTACTGTACTGTACTGTACTGTACTGTACTGTACTGTACTGTACTGTACTGTACTGTACTGTCTGTCTGTCTGTCTGTCTGTCTGTCTGTCTGTCTGTCTGTCTGTCTGTCTGTCTGTCTGTCTGTCTGTCTTTGATTATAATAATTATTGTTTTTTTCTGAATATGGATGCAGTGGGACTGCACTGCGGCCACTGCATTGCACAGTAGTGCCGCCACTGCACTGCCATGCATTGCATAGCAGTTCAGTGGGGTGCGGTACCCCCATTGTGAACCTAGTGATAAAAAAATGGCCAGCATTTCTAGCTGCCCGAGGGCTCTAAGAACTGCATTGCGTAAAAAAAGTAGAGTACAAAAAGTACAAAATCATCCCAAAATCACAGCGATGCATTAGTACTGCACTGCATTGCTATGTAATTTTGCATGCAAGTTTCTGCAGCATTTCTAATTGCCCGAGCGATCTATCAACAGTATTTATTGATGAAAACAACAGAGTCTGAAAAATGCGTCGCAAATGGTTAGTGTCAGAGTCAGATTGTTGGTTTATAGCTGATCCGGGAACGATTAATGTCAGTGTCAGAATGCATGCCGTGTCAAAGCTCATTACATTGGCCTTGGTCGTGTAGGTAACGTACACAACTAACTAACTAATAACTTATAACTTAAATGCTTAAATCTTACATCTGAAGCTGAACTGTACTGTACTGTACTGTACTGTACTGTACTGTACTGTACTGTACTGTACTGTACTGTACTGTACTGTCTGTCTGTCTGTCTGTCTGTCTGTCTGTCTGTCTGTCTGTCTGTCTGTCTGTCTGTCTGTCTTTGATTATAATAATTATTGTTTTTTTCTGAATATGGATGCAGTGGGACTGCACTGCGGCCACTGCATTGCACAGTAGTGCCGCCACTGCACTGCCATGCATTGCATAGCAGTTCAGTGGGGTGCGGTACCCCCATTGTGAACCTAGTGATAAAAAAATGGCCAGCATTTCTAGCTGCCCGAGGGCTCTAAGAACTGCATTGCGTAAAAAAAGTAGAGTACAAAAAGTACAAAATCATCCCAAAATCACAGCGATGCATTAGTACTGCACTGCATTGCTATGTAATTTTGCATGCAAGTTTCTGCAGCATTTCTAATTGCCCGAGCGATCTATCAACAGTATTTATTGATGAAAACAACAGAGTCTGAAAAATGCGTCGCAAATGGTTAGTGTCAGAGTCAGATTGTTGGTTTATAGCTGATCCGGGAACGATTAATGTCAGTGTCAGAATGCATGCCGTGTCAAAGCTCATTACATTGGCCTTGGTCGTGTAGGTAACGTACACAACTAACTAACTAATAACTTATAACTTAAATGCTTAAATCTTACATCTGAAGCTGAACTGTACTGTACTGTACTGTACTGTACTGTACTGTACTGTACTGTACTGTACTGTACTGTACTGTACTGTACTGTCTGTCTGTCTGTCTGTCTGTCTGTCTGTCTGTCTGTCTGTCTGTCTGTCTGTCTGTCTGTCTGTCTGTCTGTCTGTCTGTCTTTGATTATAATAATTATTGTTTTTTTCTGAATATGGATGCAGTGGGACTGCACTGCGGCCACTGCATTGCACAGTAGTGCCGCCACTGCACTGCCATGCATTGCATAGCAGTTCAGTGGGGTGCGGTACCCCCATTGTGAACCTAGTGATAAAAAAATGGCCAGCATTTCTAGCTGCCCGAGGGCTCTAAGAACTGCATTGCGTAAAAAAAGTAGAGTACAAAAAGTACAAAATCATCCCAAAATCACAGCGATGCATTAGTACTGCACTGCATTGCTATGTAATTTTGCATGCAAGTTTCTGCAGCATTTCTAATTGCCCGAGCGATCTATCAACAGTATTTATTGATGAAAACAACAGAGTCTGAAAAATGCGTCGCAAATGGTTAGTGTCAGAGTCAGATTGTTGGTTTATAGCTGATCCGGGAACGATTAATGTCAGTGTCAGAATGCATGCCGTGTCAAAGCTCATTACATTGGCCTTGGTCGTGTAGGTAACGTACACAACTAACTAACTAATAACTTATAACTTAAATGCTTAAATCTTACATCTGAAGCTGAACTGTACTGTACTGTACTGTACTGTACTGTACTGTACTGTACTGTACTGTACTGTACTGTACTGTACTGTACTGTCTGTCTGTCTGTCTGTCTGTCTGTCTGTCTGTCTGTCTGTCTGTCTGTCTGTCTGTCTGTCTGTCTGTCTTTGATTATAATAATTATTGTTTTTTTCTGAATATGGATGCAGTGGGACTGCACTGCGGCCACTGCATTGCACAGTAGTGCCGCCACTGCACTGCCATGCATTGCATAGCAGTTCAGTGGGGTGCGGTACCCCCATTGTGAACCTAGTGATAAAAAAATGGCCAGCATTTCTAGCTGCCCGAGGGCTCTAAGAACTGCATTGCGTAAAAAAAGTAGAGTACAAAAAGTACAAAATCATCCCAAAATCACAGCGATGCATTAGTACTGCACTGCATTGCTATGTAATTTTGCATGCAAGTTTCTGCAGCATTTCTAATTGCCCGAGCGATCTATCAACAGTATTTATTGATGAAAACAACAGAGTCTGAAAAATGCGTCGCAAATGGTTAGTGTCAGAGTCAGATTGTTGGTTTATAGCTGATCCGGGAACGATTAATGTCAGTGTCAGAATGCATGCCGTGTCAAAGCTCATTACATTGGCCTTGGTCGTGTAGGTAACGTACACAACTAACTAACTAATAACTTATAACTTAAATGCTTAAATCTTACATCTGAAGCTGAACTGTACTGTACTGTACTGTACTGTACTGTACTGTACTGTACTGTACTGTACTGTACTGTACTGTACTGTACTGTCTGTCTGTCTGTCTGTCTGTCTGTCTGTCTGTCTGTCTGTCTGTCTGTCTGTCTGTCTGTCTGTCTGTCTGTCTTTGATTATAATAATTATTGTTTTTTTCTGAATATGGATGCAGTGGGACTGCACTGCGGCCACTGCATTGCACAGTAGTGCCGCCACTGCACTGCCATGCATTGCATAGCAGTTCAGTGGGGTGCGGTACCCCCATTGTGAACCTAGTGATAAAAAAATGGCCAGCATTTCTAGCTGCTCGAGGGCTCTAAGAACTGCATTGCGTAAAAAAAGTAGAGTACAAAAAGTACAAAATCATCCCAAAATCACAGCGATGCATTAGTACTGCACTGCATTGCTATGTAATTTTGCATGCAAGTTTCTGCAGCATTTCTAATTGCCCGAGCGATCTATCAACAGTATTTATTGATGAAAACAACAGAGTCTGAAAAATGCGTCGCAAATGGTTAGTGTCAGAGTCAGATTGTTGGTTTATAGCTGATCCGGGAACGATTAATGTCAGTGTCAGAATGCATGCCGTGTCAAAGCTCATTACATTGGCCTTGGTCGTGTAGGTAACGTACACAACTAACTAACTAATAACTTATAACTTAAATGCTTAAATCTTACATCTGAAGCTGAACTGTACTGTACTGTACTGTACTGTACTGTACTGTACTGTACTGTACTGTACTGTACTGTACTGTACTGTACTGTCTGTCTGTCTGTCTGTCTGTCTGTCTGTCTGTCTGTCTGTCTGTCTGTCTGTCTGTCTGTCTGTCTTTGATTATAATAATTATTGTTTTTTTCTGAATATGGATGCAGTGGGACTGCACTGCGGCCACTGCATTGCACAGTAGTGCCGCCACTGCACTGCCATGCATTGCATAGCAGTTCAGTGGGGTGCGGTACCCCCATTGTGAACCTAGTGATAAAAAAATGGCCAGCATTTCTAGCTGCCCGAGGGCTCTAAGAACTGCATTGCGTAAAAAAAGTAGAGTACAAAAAGTACAAAATCATCCCAAAATCACAGCGATGCATTAGTACTGCACTGCATTGCTATGTAATTTTGCATGCAAGTTTCTGCAGCATTTCTAATTGCCCGAGCGATCTATCAACAGTATTTATTGATGAAAACAACAGAGTCTGAAAAATGCGTCGCAAATGGTTAGTGTCAGAGTCAGATTGTTGGTTTATAGCTGATCCGGGAACGATTAATGTCAGTGTCAGAATGCATGCCGTGTCAAAGCTCATTACATTGGCCTTGGTCGTGTAGGTAACGTACACAACTAACTAACTAATAACTTATAACTTAAATGCTTAAATCTTACATCTGAAGCTGAACTGTACTGTACTGTACTGTACTGTACTGTACTGTACTGTACTGTACTGTACTGTACTGTACTGTACTGTACTGTCTGTCTGTCTGTCTGTCTGTCTGTCTGTCTGTCTGTCTGTCTGTCTGTCTGTCTGTCTGTCTGTCTTTGATTATAATAATTATTGTTTTTTTCTGAATATGGATGCAGTGGGACTGCACTGCGGCCACTGCATTGCACAGTAGTGCCGCCACTGCACTGCCATGCATTGCATAGCAGTTCAGTGGGGTGCGGTACCCCCATTGTGAACCTAGTGATAAAAAAATGGCCAGCATTTCTAGCTGCCCGAGGGCTCTAAGAACTGCATTGCGTAAAAAAAGTAGAGTACAAAAAGTACAAAATCATCCCAAAATCACAGCGATGCATTAGTACTGCACTGCATTGCTATGTAATTTTGCATGCAAGTTTCTGCAGCATTTCTAATTGCCCGAGCGATCTATCAACAGTATTTATTGATGAAAACAACAGAGTCTGAAAAATGCGTCGCAAATGGTTAGTGTCAGAGTCAGATTGTTGGTTTATAGCTGATCCGGGAACGATTAATGTCAGTGTCAGAATGCATGCCGTGTCAAAGCTCATTACATTGGCCTTGGTCGTGTAGGTAACGTACACAACTAACTAACTAATAACTTATAACTTAAATGCTTAAATCTTACATCTGAAGCTGAACTGTACTGTACTGTACTGTACTGTACTGTACTGTACTGTACTGTACTGTACTGTACTGTACTGTACTGTACTGTACTGTACTGTACTGTCTGTCTGTCTGTCTGTCTGTCTGTCTGTCTGTCTGTCTGTCTGTCTGTCTGTCTGTCTGTCTTTGATTATAATAATTATTGTTTTTTTCTGAATATGGATGCAGTGGGACTGCACTGCGGCCACTGCATTGCACAGTAGTGCCGCCACTGCACTGCCATGCATTGCATAGCAGTTCAGTGGGGTGCGGTACCCCCATTGTGAACCTAGTGATAAAAAAATGGCCAGCATTTCTAGCTGCCCGAGGGCTCTAAGAACTGCATTGCGTAAAAAAAGTAGAGTACAAAAAGTACAAAATCATCCCAAAATCACAGCGATGCATTAGTACTGCACTGCATTGCTATGTAATTTTGCATGCAAGTTTCTGCAGCATGTCTAATTGCCCGAGCGATCTATCAACAGTATTTATTGATGAAAACAACAGAGTCTGAAAAATGCGTCGCAAATGGTTAGTGTCAGAGTCAGATTGTTGGTTTATAGCTGATCCGGGAACGATTAATGTCAGTGTCAGAATGCATGCCGTGTCAAAGCTCATTACATTGGCCTTGGTCGTGTAGGTAACGTACACAACTAACTAACTAATAACTTATAACTTAAATGCTTAAATCTTACATCTGAAGCTGAACTGTACTGTACTGTACTGTACTGTACTGTACTGTACTGTACTGTACTGTACTGTACTGTACTGTACTGTACTGTACTGTACTGTCTGTCTGTCTGTCTGTCTGTCTGTCTGTCTGTCTGTCTGTCTGTCTGTCTGTCTGTCTGTCTGTCTTTGATTATAATAATTATTGTTTTTTTCTGAATATGGATGCAGTGGGACTGCACTGCGGCCACTGCATTGCACAGTAGTGCCGCCACTGCACTGCCATGCATTGCATAGCAGTTCAGTGGGGTGCGGTACCCCCATTGTGAACCTAGTGATAAAAAAATGGCCAGCATTTCTAGCTGCCCGAGGGCTCTAAGAACTGCATTGCGTAAAAAAGTAGAGTACAAAAAGTACAAAATCATCCCAAAATCACAGCGATGCATTAGTACTGCACTGCATTGCTATGTAATTTTGCATGCAAGTTTCTGCAGCATTTCTAATTGCCCGAGCGATCTATCAACAGTATTTATTGATGAAAACAACAGAGTCTGAAAAATGCGTCGCAAATGGTTAGTGTCAGAGTCAGATTGTTGGTTTATAGCTGATCCGGGAACGATTAATGTCAGTGTCAGAATGCATGCCGTGTCAAAGCTCATTACATTGGCCTTGGTCGTGTAGGTAACGTACACAACTAACTAACTAATAACTTATAACTTAAATGCTTAAATCTTACATCTGAAGCTGAACTGTACTGTACTGTACTGTACTGTACTGTACTGTACTGTACTGTACTGTACTGTACTGTCTGTCTGTCTGTCTGTCTGTCTGTCTGTCTGTCTTCGCAAATGGTTAGTGTCAGAGTCAGATTGTTGGTTAGCACTTTCGTTTCCGACCCTCTCCATAACATTACGGCCACTTTCATCATTTTCAAGTGTCTGTGATACATAGGCCTAAGTCTATTAATATACACGTATATATATATTTATAGTATGGTATCGCTATTGCTGGTTTTGAGACACAAAATCATTTTAAAATGGACAGTTATATGTAGCAATGTGATATTTTGCTGAAATAGTAAGTTAGATCTGAAAGAAATGGCTGCAGATTGTAAAAATAACTAGGAACTCTTTAATTGATGAATGGATGGCTTAACGATAATAAAATTAATTAATTAAAAAATGAATAAATGCGTATTTAAAATGAATGAATGAATGAATGAATGAATGAATGAATGAATGAATGAATGAATGAATGAACAGTGATGATTGAATGAATGAATGCCCATGATGTGTTCCAACAAGAGAGGTACTGGCCACAATGAGGGGATTAACCCTTAGAGGGCTGAATTATTTGTGTATAAACCATGGAGATTAAAGGGGTTTTTTCAATTTGAAATAATCATAGATAGATAGATATTTCTTGACATAAAGAAAAGTCATTACTGGCTTATTTGTCATAAAAATGATAGAATATATGTACAAATATATACAAAATGGTTAATTTGATAAAATCACACGACAATTTACATGGTATCACATACATTTGAAATATTTGAATTCTTTCAGTGCGGGGAACGTCTTTATACGTCAGAATCTGCCGTCTATACAGACGTCAGAATCTGACGTATTAAGACGCTCCCGGCGTTGGAAGGGTTAAAAATCATCCACGTCTGTCTGGGATATGAAACCAGAGACCACAGAGATCAGCTGCCAAACCCCTGTCCTGCTCTGACCATCAAGGCCCCAACATTCACTAGGCAATATTGTTCTAGTGTTGGCCCACCATCTGCAACGGTGGCCTAACGATGAAACGACATTGTTTTAAAGTTTTTTACCGGATTTGTCCTTGATGAGTATCCCCCCCCCTTCCGTACACAGCGGCACCCTGTATCCATGGTGACAGGCCGGCCCGGTACAAGGGTACAGTGCCGCTACCCCTAATGACCCCCTTATAAATCCTTCAACCAGCCGCTGAGTGTGTCAACACAATCATGTACTCCAGCAAATACGCTGAGCCGATGATGGTTTGATGCTGGGCCAGCGTCGTAGACTTTGGTTCAGCATCAAACCGGCGTTGGTTCAACGCCTGTTTCTTCATGGGTAGTCCTACCTATAATATACCACAGTTCTCTATTTTCTCAGCTACATATATTTTCAGTTGATACCAGATGATAACAGTAAACTTCAGAGTCTCACACCCAAGCAAACAATACACGACACATCGAAACAATATTAGTCCAATGCTGGGCCGATGTCGTAGAAATTTGTTTGAGATTTGACCGAGAAATGAGTTTATTTTCCAAATTTAATGTGAATTCGATTTTAGGATCAATTGAATATTAGATGTAATTTGTCGTTTCTCACAATATTCAACACCATTTTAAATGTACTTAGGGCCTATAGGCCTACTCCTATGGTTCTACTATAACTCACTATAATTTCCCTGTAAAACTCTAATATTTAACTGAAAATAGCTATATTTGCGATATTATTTATTAAAGCGCTGAATTATTTTGTATAAACCATTTTTTTTTTCAATTTGAAGCCTTCATAAATGTCTTAGTTAGCTCTTTCCGTTTCATTTGAATACCTATGTTATGGGTCTACGGCCATCATAAATATCTTAATTCTTACAGTGTGGGGATCGCCTTTAGACGTTAGATTTTGACGTCTAAAGTCGAACCCCGCGCTGTAAGGGTTAATATATCGCGGGACTGGTTGACAAATAGGCCACTTAATACATTAAGATATGTGTAATAACAGAAACACAATATATGCCATGTTTTGTCACCTGTGGTCAAATGCATGTATCTCCATGCAATGTTTTTGTCAGCTGTGGTCGAGTAATCATGATAATCTATAGATTCCTTGCTGTGACGTTTGTTGCTCATTCTGACATAATTATCGTCCTTTTGGATATGAAAAGGTGTATCGTACACTTTACAAAGTTGTCGATACACCCTCTCATATCTGAGGTCTGGGGACACTATTGTTGCTCTGACTTACTTTGCCCAGTTTAGCCTACCCCACTCATTTCATTCAACTGAATCATCAGTCTTCTTCGTATTAACACCTTGTCATTGCAAGGTGAACAAATAGGCCCTATTAGCTATTTTTATCAAATACGCATAGGCATCCCAGCAAACACGAGACGTTCACCCAATGTTGGTACAATGTTGGGCCAGTGTCGTAGACGGTGGGCCAACATTGTACCAACATTGGGTGAACGTTTCGTGTTTCCTGGCATAGGCCTGCATGCATCTCGCTGGAAACAAGAATAATTATCATAGAATATTTATAATGGCTTGTTTTCGATTTCTGCTTGTGTCTTTAGTTTCTCATTTAATATTATTATAGACCCCTAGTAGACTATAGTATTATATATTTTGTTGTTATAATGCTTTCTGTGGTTTCAAGGCAGCTGCCACTGCATATAGGCCCCTAATCATTTCTGAATAGGCCCTAGGCCTATTATTTTTAAATCATTTATTTTTCATTCCCATTGAGATGGAAGCTGTGTTTGAAAATTAGATGAGAAATACATGGACCACGAGCATGACCGGACGAGACGTTGTCCAAGCAAACACAAGACGTTGATTCAACGTTTGTCCAACGTCTTCTACGTTGGCCCCACATTTAACCTGCATTTGGCCAATGTCTCCTGTAGTAGGTACCACTGACAGGGGATGCTGGCCTAGTGCTCATAGATTGTGTTGACCTTCACCTTGAAAGTTCATTCATTCATTTTGTTTTGTTGACAAAATCATGATGGTGATTATGACGTCATAATATATTTGGAATGTTTACAAACCTTAGGCTGTATAGCATAATAAATGATGTGTAAATTATTATGTCATTGCTAACTTACACAATCTAATTAATGGTTCCCTGGGCTGAGGAATAAAGGCACTATTTCATGCATACATAAGATCTTTGCCCGCCACTGTTAATCAAACTGTGCGCCCATCAACAGGGAATAATATAATTTGCTAAAAAAGCTGTGTATCGTTTGTGTTTGTGGCTTTATGCTGGGCCAGCGTGCAGATGGTGGACCAACATCAAGCCAGTCTTGGGTTGGAGTCTTCTCTTTGTTATAGGCCTACTGGCCATAGGGCATACTACTTCTTTGGCAGTACTTGGGCTGGGCCAGCGTGCAGACGGTGGACCAACATCAAGCCAGTCTTGGGTTGGAGTCTTCTCTTTGTTATAGGCCTACTGTCCATAGGGCATACTACTTCTTTGGCAGTACTTGGCCTATTGTTGTCCATGGATACCAAAAACTGATGCAGCTACACCAACAATTAAAATTGTCATAATAGTGTTGTGACTACTGTAGTACGTAGTTCCTCTCTATGTATAGGCCTTTATTAGCAGACATGATAGGAGCAGCCTTTTTTCAATTGCCTCGTTTTATTTTCATCATTACTGCATTAGATGGTTTAAATTCCCCCCCCCCCCCCAACACCAGGCCCCAGCAATTAGAAAGTGTGCTATAACTTATAGTCTACCTGGTTACATCCCTGACAATTTTGTGTAATTTTGTTTTTAAGGCCCTCCGTATCTGACACAATTTGACAAGGAGGCCTACCCGGACAACACGATGCATTGAGCCAATGTTGGCTTAATGTTGGCCCACCGTCTACGACGCTGGCCCAACATTAAGCCAACATTGGTTCAACGTCTCGTGAATGCTGTGTAGGACTATAGTCTACATCTAGGCCTACAATTCCTGTTTGCCAGTGATTGTATTAGGGGCCTAATATGACCTGTCATTTTGAACATTTTATCATGGAAGGCCTAGCACCCCCCCCCCCTCTACAGCAGACAAACTATTACCTGTATCATAATATACATGTAACCAGAATATATTATAGGCCTATAGTGGTGCAAATTATACAACTATAAGTTTCACTAGCCCAGAGCGAAATTCAACCGGCCCTTACCATCATTTAGGCCTACCATACATTTTTATGCAAATCCACTGTTCAGCTCTTTGCAATATTCCTCTAGCCTCGGGCTACCGGGCGGGGCTAGTACGAATTTGCTTCCATGAGAGTCTACCAGAGTTCGGCCAGAATGGCCAATGCTTGTTTAATGTTGGGCCAGCGTCGCAGACGTTAGTGCAACATTATGCCAACATTGGCCCAACGTCTCGCTTTAACTGGGTAGCATATCGTGTCACCAAGACTTTATATAGTGTGGAATGATGCATGTGTCATTGTCAGTGTACAGGTGTAGTTAAACCTTAAACTGTTAAATCGCTGATTTTTTAATAAAAACCTTGGAGATCAAAGGGTTTATTTCACTTTGATATCATCATAAATGTCTTATTCAGCTTTTTCCGATTCATTTGAATACCTGTGTCATGGGTCTACGGCCATTAGAAATATTTTTAGTCTTACAGTGCAAGGGATCGAATTTAGTCGTCAGAATCAGACGTCAGATTCTGACGACTAAAGTCGATCCCCCGCGCTGTAAGGGTTAAAGTTGAATTATCTGCCTATAGAAAGTCTAGGGTTCCCCTGTCTCTGAGTGATTAACTTTAATTTATCAGGTTTAATACTCTAGCCTGTAGTACTGGCTGTAGATAGATCTACACCCAGTTTACAAAAAGGGATGCAAAATACATGGACCACGAGACAAGACCTTGTCCCAGCAAACACTAGACGTTAGTTTAACGTTGTGCCCCCGTCTACTACGCTGATCCAGCCTTAAACCAGCATTGGGCCAATGTCTGCCTGGTTGAGTACCACTGAGATACCCCAGTTTAAGGGGGACGCTCGTCTAGAGCTGACATATTTTTTATTTGTTAAATCTCACTTTGGAAGTTCATTCATGTGGTTTTGTTGACAACATCAGTTAATTAATTTAAAGTATGACGTCATACATAGTATCTGAATGGCATTTTACAAATCTCAGGCAGTAGTCTACAGACTATGAAAGAAACATAGGCCTCTTATTTATCTGAAAATTATATGTAGCCTATAGAGTATAGTATCCCCGCAAACAGGACACATTGAAGCAATGCTGGTTTAATGTCGGGCCAGCGTTGCAAACGGTGGCCCAACATTAAACCAGCATCGGTTTGATGTGTCCTGTTTGCTGAGTAGGCCTACTCAACCCTACAAAGCCAAAAGGCAGTATCTGATTATTTGGAAAGTAAGCAGATACTGCCTTTTGGCTTTGCACGTCAGTAGGCCTAGGCCTATACCAGTTGGCTCCAGCACATGGGAAAGTTGACAATTTGACATAATCATGCCTACATTATAGGCCCTATAGTAATTTCAATCATGACGTCCCCCTTATCAGGGTTCTGCCCAAAAAAATGGCTGCTGTCATGGCAACAAAAAGGTCAAAGCATTATTAAATTACCACAGTTTGTCAGGATAGACGACATAAACCATGTTAACAGACTTGGCCCACACTTTAAACCAGTTGACCCAATGCTGGTTTAAAGTTGGGTCAGCACTGTAGACGATGGTGCAACATTAAACCAGCCTTGGATTATGGTCTGTTTGCTGAAGGGCTCAGTGGCGTGTTGTTGACTGCTACCAGATGTTTCGGCCCCAGGTCCGCAGATTGCTGATCAAACGACTATCTGATGTGTTGGGAAAATATACTTCAAAAGCAATATAAACGAAACAAGTCATTATAGGCCTACCTTAGGCCAGAGCTAACCAGTAGCGCATGTTGGCCAAATATTCTGGTTCAGAAAAGTCATACTTCTAAAAAAGCAATATAAACAAAACAAGTCATTATACTTTAGGCCATGCTTTTCGTTGATTTCTCCTCAATTATTAACGGTAAAATTATATTCAGTATTTCAAAAGTTAGACCACTTGACATGACTGTAGTAAATTTAAATTATGACGTCCCTCTATAAATGCATTACACTAATTCTAGAATAGTATTACCATGGAGATAGTAGACTCTACTATCTCTATGGTATAACATGTCAAATGGTTGGAAAGCTCTAAAACCCATCATTGTCTGGATTGACGTTTTTTTAAATATCTATAGGCCTATAGACCATTACACTAATTCTAGAATAGTATTACATGTCAAATGGTAGGAAAGCTGTAAAACCCATCATTGTCTGGCCCAGTGGGTTGACGTTTTCCAAAAAAAAATATATAGGCCTTAATATATAGGCTATAGATCTATAGGGCCTATATCAAATCAAAGCTGTGAAGGTACTTTTTGTGAGAAGATATTCGCCCCCCTTGGATATTAAAAGGTGTATCTGCCAATTTGTAACTGACAGATAAACCCTTTCATATCCAAGGGAACGTACTGTTATTATATAGGGCATAACATATCCCTAACTAAGCCATTTAACTAAGCCATTTATGATGACTTCAAATTAAAAATAACCCTTCGGTCTCCATGGTTATTACAAAAAATACATCGTTGCAAGAGTTAAAGGGTGAACCCAGTGTTTGATCAATGTTGGGTCAACATCGTTGTAAGGACTAAAGGGTTACGGCCCAGAGCTGAACAAGGATAATACAACCTGTAAGGACTAAAGGGTTACGGCCCAGAGCTGAACAAGGATAATACAACCTGTAAGGACTAAAGGGTTACGGCCCAGCTACGCTGAGCTGAACAAGGATAATACAACCTGTAAGGACTAAAGGGTTACGGCCCAGAGCTGAACAAGGATAATACAACCTGTAAGGACTAAAGGGTTACGGCCCAGAGCTGAACAAGGATAATACAACCTGTAAGGACTAAAGGGTTACGGCCCAGAGCTGAACAAGGATAATACAACCTGTAAGGACTAAAGGGTTACGGCCCAGAGCTGAACAAGGATAATACAACCTGTAAGGACTAAAGGGTTACGGCACAGAGCTGAACAAGGATAATACAACCTGTAAGGACTAAAGGGTTACGGCCCAGAGCTGAACAAGGATAATACAACCTGTAAGGACTAAAGGGTTACGGCACAGAGCTGAACAAGGATAATACAACCTGTAAGGACTAAAGGGTTACGGCCCAGAGCTGAACAAGGATAATACAACCTGTAAGGACTAAAGGGTTACGGCCCAGAGCTGAACAAGGATAATACAACCTGTAAGGACTAAAGGGTTACGGCACAGAGCTGAACAAGGATAATACAACCTGTAAGGACTAAAGGGTTACGGCCCAGAGCTGAACAAGGATAATACAACCTGTAAGGACTAAAGGGTTACGGCCCAGCTACGCTGAGCTGAACAAGGATAATACAACCTGTAAGGACTAAAGGGTTACGGCCCAGAGCTGAACAAGGATAATACAACCTGTAAGGACTAAAGGGTTACGGCCCAGCTACGCTGAGCTGAACAAGGATAATACAACCTGTAAGGACTAAAGGGTTACGGCCCAGAGCTGAACAAGGATAATACAACCTGTAAGGACTAAAGGGTTACGGCCCAGAGCTGAACAAGGATAATACAACCTGTAAGGACTAAAGGGTTACGGCCCAGCTACGCTGAGCTGAACAAGGATAATACAACCTGTAAGGACTAAAGGGTTACGGCCCAGAGCTGAACAAGGATAATACAACCTGTAAGGCCTAAAGGGTTACGGCCCAGAGCTGAACAAGGATAATACAACCTGAAAGGACTAAAGGGTTACGGCCCAGAGCTGAACAAGGATAATACAACCTGTAAGGACTAAAGGGTTACGGCCCAGAGCTGAACAAGGATAATACAACCTGTAAGGACTAAAAGGTTACGGCCCAGCTACGCTGAGCTGAACAAGGATAATACAACCTGTAAGGAGTAAAGGGTTAAGGCCCAGAGCTGAACAAGGATAATACAACCTGTAAGGACTAAAGGGTTACGACCCAGCTACGCTGAGCTGAACAAGGATAATACAACCTGTAAGGACTAAAGGGTTACGGCCCAGAGCTGAACAAGGATAATACAACCTGTAAGGACTAAAGGGTTACGACCCAGCTACGCTGAGCTGAACAAGGATAATACAACCTGTAAGGACTAAAGGGTTACGGCCCAGAGCTGAACAAGGATAATACAACCTGTAAGGACTAAAGGGTTACGGCCCAGCTACGCTGAGCTGAACAAAAACAATTGTGTGAAACTCAATGACCTCGACCGCCTTTGTTTTCACCGAGCTGGCTAATACTTAATGAAGTATGGGGAGGGGTGTTATATAACCTTGTTTTCACCGAGTGACGTCACTGTGGTTCACAGAATACAACCTAACCCGGCTATCCCAGCAAACACCACGCATCAACCCAATGTCTGACCAATGTTGGGCCAACGTCGTAGACGGTGGGCCAACATTGGTCAGACATTGGGTAGATGTGTCGTGTTTTCTGGGTATAGCTTCTCCTTCCACTTTCACAGGGTGTCAGAATTACCAGATTCGTTATCAGCTGATGTGTCAGCTGTTGTCATCTCCTATCTGCGGTTTGTCAGATGCCCGTTGTGTAAGCTACTCCATGAGTATCAGATACAACCCCTTGATCCCTGGGGGGTATTTAACCCTTTCAGTGCGGGGACCGACTTTAGACGTCAGAATCTGCCGTCTACAGACGTCAGATTCTGACGTCTAAAGTCGACCCCCCCCCCCGCACTGAAAGGTTTACACATTTAAATAGCCCTAGACCTAGAGGGGGGGGGGGACCGACTTTAGACGTTAGAATCTGCCGTCTACAGACGTCAGATTCTGACGTCTAAAGTCGACCCCCCCCCCCCGTACTGAAAGGTTTACACATTTAAATAGCCCTAGACCCATAACATAGATATTCAAATAAAGAGCCGAAAGAGCTGACTCAGACATTGATGATGATTTCAAATTGAAAAAACCCTTTGGTCTCCATGGTTTATACACCAATATTTTAGCGTTCAAAGGATGAATTATCTAGTGATATAAATATAATTAGGCCCTAGTCAGATATTACAGTATTAAATATGATTATCTAGTGATATATAAATATAAGTAGGCCCTAGTCAGATATTACAGTATTAAATATGATTATCTAGTGATATATAAATATAAGTATAGGCCCAAGTCAGATATTACAGTATTAAATATGATTATCTAGTGATATATAAATATAAGTAGGCCCTAGTCAGATATTACAGTATTAAATATGATTATCTAGTGATATATAAATATAAGTAGGCCCTAGTCAGATATTACAGTATTAAATATGATCATCCAGTGATATATAAATATAAGTAGGCCCTAGTCAGATATTACAGTATTAAATATGATTATCTAGTGATATATAAATATAAGTAGGCCCTAGTCAGATATTACAGTATTAAATATGATCATCCAGTGATATATAAATATAAATATAGGCCCTAGTCAGATATTACAGTATTAAATATGATTATCTAGTGATATATAAATATAAGTAGGCCCTAGTCAGATATTACAGTATTAAATATAAGTATAGGCCCTAGTCAGATATTACAGTATTAAATATGATTATCTAGTGATATATAAATATAAGTAGGCCCTAGTCAGATATTACAGTATTAAATATAAGTAGGCCCTAGTCAGATATTACAGTATTAAATATAAGTATAGGCCCTAGTCAGATATTACAGTATTAAATATGATTATCTAGTGATATATAAATATAAGTAGGCCCTAGTCAGATATTACAGTATTAAATATGATTATCTAGTGATATATAAATATAAGTAGGCCCTAGTCAGATATTACAGTATTAAATATGATCATCCAGTGATATATAAATATAAATATAGGCCCTAGTCAGATATTACAGTATTAAATATGTGCTGTTATAATTCCCAGTGGCTGGCCAGTAATAGATGCTTCCTTTTCATGTACATCGGCATTGTGTGATGTAAATTATCATCTCGTTAATTTGTCTTTACGTTACCAAGGTAACCTTTGTGTTGCTAATTTGTTTGTTTCTATTTTTCATTCATTTGAAGCTGGAATTGCTAACGCAATCTCCAGATTGAAATGACGAAAAATATAACTATGTATTTATTTATGCCGCCGCATCCATCATCCAAACCTTGAATTCCCAGTTCACACTTTTGATATTGGCCCAATGCTGGTTTAATGCTGGCCCAACATTAAACCAAGCATTTTATTGGTCGGGGGTAGAATACCAGACGTTATCCCAGTATAAACAAATACTAATAATGTGGGGTGTTGTTTTAACAAATGCTAGTTGACGAAAATAATGAGCGATTTGGGGTGTTGTTTTAAGTCCTTAAGCTAAGCCATTCATCATAATATTAATTTATCGGACATCCAAACCTTGTATGCCCAGTACACACCAGATAATTGACCAGATACTGGTTTAATGTTCAGGAGTAGAATACCAGACTTGATCCCAGTATAAACAAATATTATTGTTAACGAGAATAAATCTTTTTTGACGTTCCCTTGAGCGATTGAGGTGTTGTTTTAACTGCATCAAATCAGCCATTCAGCCCACTATTCATTTAAGCTTGTCAGTTGGCATAAAGGGGAAATCTATTCTACCCGGAAACTTCAAAATGGTTATAAACGTTGAAAAACCAGTTTTGAAATATTTTCTACATGTACACTGGTTGACCATATTGTCAAATCTATAAGACCGCCAGGGTTCATTCAGGGTTCATTAACCCTTTAACCGCCAAATTATTCAATATGAATTTTCACCCACTCGAAGTTGTGTCTCGCTGACGCGATCCACAACTTCAAGTGAGTGAAAATTATTCAGATTTGACAAAGTGGAAGTCAACTCTTTTCAAATCTTGCTGGTTGATGTCACATTTTATCTTTAACATGTTTAAAATGTGGTACTTAATGTGCTTATAAAAAATGAAAACCCGCATATATGCGGCACCGGCGGTTAAAGGGTTCAGATTATTCTGTGACTAAAATAAATAAAATAGTTTGTTTGTTTGTTTGTTTGTTTGTTTGTTTGTTTGTTTGTATATGTGTTTGTTTGTATATTTGTTTGTTTGTGTGGGTTAGCTAGCCTTGTTACCGGGCTGCCCGGGCCTTCCGACAAATGTAGTATGCTCTAATGATTCGCCCACCAGTCGCCATATGAACACGGGACGTTGGACCACCGCTGCCTGAGTGTTGGCACAGCATCTAGAAAGCTGGCCCAACACTCAAAATGCAGTGGCCCAACGTTAGCTGACAAGCCTAAGATCTCACATTGAGATCTCACATTGATCTCAGTCCCTTTCTAAGACTGTGTTATTCTGCTTGTCTGTGGACAGAGTTCGAGTCCTGGAGGTATTATCAAGGATGTGCATATTCAGTGCTCCGAACTGCCCATCATACTGTTTGGGGTTCGAGTCCTTTCAGTTTCTGTTACACTTCTCAAACCCGTGGATGTATTATCAAGGCTGTGCATATTCAGTGCTCCGAACTGTCCATTATACTGTTTGGGGCTCGAGTCCTTTCTATATCTGTTACACTTTTCAAACCCGTGGATGTATTATCAAGGCTGTGCATATTGACATGATTAAGCGCTCCGAACTGTCCATTATACTGTTTGGAGTTCGAGTCCTTTCTGTATCTGTTACACTTTTCAAACCCGTGAAGGTATTATCAAGGCTGTGCATATTAAGCGCTCCGAACTGTCCATTATACTGTTTGGGGTTTGAGTCCTTTCTGTTTCTGTTACACTTTTCAAACCCGCGGATGTATTATCAAGGCTGTGCATATTCAGTGCTCCGAACTGTCCATTATACTGTTTGGGGTTCGAGTCCTTTCTGTACCTGTTACACTTTTCAAACCCGCGGATGTATTATCAAGGCTGTGCATATTAAGCGCTCTGAACTGTCCATTATACTGTTTGGGGTTCGAGTCCTCTCTGTTTCTGTTACACTTTTCAAACCCGTGGATGTATTATCAAGGCTGTGCATATTCAGTGCTCCGAACTGTCCATTATACTGTTTGGGGTTCGAGTCCTTTCTGTACCTGTTACACTTTTCAAACCCGCGGGTGTATTATCAAGGCTGTGCATATTAAGCGCTCTGAACTGTCCATTATACTGTTTGGGGTTCGAGTCTTTTCTGTATCTGTTACACTTTTCACGCCCGCGGATGTATATCAAGGCTGTGCATATTAAGCGCTCTGAACTGTCCATTATACTGTTTGGGGTTCGAGTCCTTTCTGTATCTGTTACACTTTTCACGCCCGCGGATGTATATCAAGGCTGTGCATATTAAGCGCTCCGAACTGTCCATTATACTGTTTGGGATTCGAGTCCTTTCTGTATCTGTTACACTTTTCACGCCCGCGGATGTATATCAAGGCTGTGCATATTAAGCGCTCTGAACTGTCCATTATACTGTTTGAGGTTCGAGTCCTTTCTGTATCTGTTACCATGGTTACACCTTTCAAACCCGTGCCTCTTTATAACTCCTCTGAGAATCTCAAGTGGATAGAAATTCTCTCGGCAGACATTGCACCTTCACCCAGTGTTGTTTTAATGTTGGTTCAACGTCGCAGACGATGGATCAACATTAACCCTTGCAACGCTGGAATATTTTTGTAAAAAACATGGAAACCAAAGGGTTTTTCTCAATTTTAAATCTTCATAAATGTCTTAGTTAGCTCTTTTCGCATCATTTGAACACCTATATGTTATGGGTCTACGGGCATTAATAAATAGTGTAATTATTTTATTGCGGCGATCGCTTTTAGACATCAGAATCTGACGTATAAAGACGGTCCCCGCGTTTAAAAGGTTAACCCTTACAACGCTGGAAGACTTGTATAAAAACATGGGAACCGAAGGGCTTTTTTTTCATTTTAAATCATGACAAATGTCTTAGTTAGCTCTTTAGCGTCATTTGAATACCTATGTTATCATGGTTATCTGGTTATGGGTCGACCATGTTGACGGACATATATTGAAATGACGGAAATAGGTTTCAGCCTCTACTTTGATATCCTTTAAAAGTGATAATTTTTTTTAAACTCGCATGAATATGTGCAAAAATGTGTGTTTGCTGACAAAAGTGTTATTAATAATCGTTTCATTTGGTAAGTTCTGTATAAAACACATGAGCGGCCTAGCTGGCCTATTTGTTTTAGATATAGCTGTCCAACTCAGAGGCACCAGGTTTGAATCCCGTCTAGTGGTTGTGCATCTACATGATATACAGTGCTCCAAACAGTTCAAATGTTTGTAGTGTGCAATACTGCCCATGCCAATGTACACTATACTGTTCTGCTAAGCCAAAAGACAGTATCTGCTCGATTGTACAGAGAGCAGATACTACCTTTTGGCTGCACAGGAGTATCCCGACAAACACGAGACGTTGATACGATGTTGGTTTAAAGCTGGCCCATCGTCTTAGACGCTGGGCCAGCATTAAGCCAACATCGTATCAACGAAGAAGTCTCGTGTTTGATGGGATAGGCCTACATAAGGTACATTCTTAAGACATTATGTTTTTTTACAGTAGGGCTAGACCTGGGACCTAATGTAGAAAGGGTTCCACATAAATACCTGGTATGTGGATCCCTGGGGGGGAAACAAACGGGAGTCCTGTGGGCGGGAGGGGGGGGGGGGTGACACACGACCAGGCGGACGTCAAGATCTTATCAGCTCCAGGATGGTAACCAGAGTCCCTAGGCGGCGCTCTGATCCAAAGCAGGGCCCGTGGTCTCGTCTAATTACCAAATCTCGCCACATCCCGCGTGACTAGGTCAAATCTCGCGTGGCTACGCCGGATCTGTCTCGGGATCAGGGACAGCCCCAAACATCGCCCTCAAATCGAGGCAGATGTTATCAATAGTGGTAAACGCGGAAGGGGGTCAATGATAACAACAGAGCTGAGTATCATTATGAACACCTTCTTCACTGGGATGTTGTGATATGTAAATATTACATCCTGTGTCAGTGGAAGGTAGTAAATGATAACAACAGAGCTGTGTATCATTATCAGCACTCTAGGATGCTGTGATTTGTAATATTACATCCTGTATTATCGCTGTCACTGGGATGCTGTGATATGTAAATATTAGGGGCCTACATTTGTACATCCTGTATCCCTTGCCAATAAACACCACAAGTTGAACAAATCCTGTTAAAATGTTGGGCCAGCGTCGTCAACATTGAAACGATGCTAGATGAATGTCCCTTGTTCTCTGGGACTAGATCTGGGTGTATATTCATGAACATTCTGCATCCTATACAGCAAGGTATGATAGCAACAATAGTAAAATGTGTTGTCATTGAGTGATTGTTTGCATTTGCTCTGTTATTTTAAAGTTTGTCCGATTTAAATCTACATCTCATCTGATGGGTGCCAGATGATTAGCCAACATTAAGCCAGCGTTGGTTCAGTGTCTCATGTCAGTGAGGAGGGGTACAGGGTGTCTGGACGTGAGAACCAGGTGGTGTAAAACTATAAGAAACACAGATCCCTGCTGTCAAGGAAAGCCCTGATTTGGACGTGAGAACCAGAGGGTGTAGAGCTAGGAGGCAGAGATCTCAAGACTCCTGTTGTCAAGGATACGGGTGATTTAGCAACAGATAAACATCTATCCCGTGATTCAGCAACAGAGAAACATCTATCCCGTGATTCAGCAACAGAGAAACATCTATCCCGTGATTTAGCAACAGATAAACATCTATCCCGTGATTCAGCAACAGAGAAACATCTATCCCGTGATTCAGCAACAGATAAACATCTATCCCGTGCTTTAGCAACAGAGAAACATCTATCCCGTGATTTAGCAACAGATAAACATCTATCCAGCATCAACCCACTGTGTTATCAGGATTTATGGTGTTTTAATTCAAACATCCTGACCAGCCTCCCCAAGAGCGTCTGTTTCCCTGACCTGGTGACATGTCCTAATTATTATACTTGACCTAGAAATACTTGAAATAGATAGAATGACGTTTATAGACTGTATCCTTCCCTGAGAATTAATGACATATTGATTCCAATGCAGGGTTATCATGGTTATGTCAGGTCCTTGATATCAAAAGGTGCTAGTAACACTTTGCTGTAACAATCACTAACTGCCATCAGCTACCCAGGCAACACAGGGCGCTCACCCAATGTTGTCTCAATGTTGGCACAGTGTTGGAAATACCGGGCCATAATTCAGACAGCGTACCGTACCGTGTTGGTAGGCTGAGGGGGCCACCATTCAATCTCCAGGGGGAGGTCTGGAGTTGTTTTTTTGAAATAAATAATTTTGGGCGGACTCTGTGTGAATAATATACTTTAAGGACTGTTCTACACAAACATGTATAAACATGTATTGACATTTTCAGCGCGCCGCCGAGCCGGGTTGAAATAAATCATTTGGGCGCGACAAAAACTCCACCCCCCCTCCCTGGAGATTGAAGGGTGACCCCCCTAAGGCGGGTTGAGTAGTTTCCATCAAGAACAATGGCTGGTATATTTTAGATTTTCAATATTATTGTAAATAAAAGTCCTTATTCTGGAATATACCATTATATATTGTATTAATTGAGCAGCCCTCTCCGAGGCGGGCTGCTTACTGTATTCCACACGGTCCGCAGCCGCCTCCGCAGCAGTTATTTGTTTTCAAGATAGCTACTAATCTATCAAATTCTACTTCCTCATACCAAGGAATATAGTCCTTTTAAATTCCTTCCTCATACTTCACATAGCCATCACATACCACTGGGGAATTGTTTTGGTGACATTTTGATTCCCATATCATCAACCCTTTAATTACTATGGCCACTAACGAGGAAATGCTCGTTAGCGCATTCCAGGAAAAAGTTGCCATCAGATCTTCTTTTAATTTGGCAAATATACTTTTGGGATCAAACAATTTTTAAATGGCCGTTTAGCGGCCAGTTTCAATTTTGTAATATTTACTTAACTCAAGAAATACAAAATGACTGGACCATGAATATAAAATGCAATGTCTCACACAAGGATAACCCATGACAAATTTCAGACTAAAAAATCCAAAATGGCTGCCAGCCGGCCATTTTTTTTTTTTTTTTTAATTTTTTTTAGCAAACAATTATAAAATAGAGGTCAAGCGATAACGGAGGGCTGCTTTCGTGTTTGTTTCCGAACAACTTTTTTTAGTTTTTATTCACCTTGATGTTGGAAGTGCATGATCAATTTGTGTCTCTAGATGCATAAATATCACTACAGATACCTGGCTGGTAGCTGTAAAACTTTTGCTCCTAATTTTTAAAGTCTATTTTTATCTATACAGTAGAACCTGCTATGAGCAGCCACCCTTGTGACACAGGAAAAGTGGCCTTTTAAGGCAAGTGGCTGCTCATAGGAGGTTCATTTGTATAGAAAATGTCATTTTGAGGAATTACCAAGTGGCCTCCCATAGGAGGTTGGCTGCTCATAAGAGTGGCTGCTCATAGCAGGTTCTACTGTATAGGTAGCTTTTTAACCCTTTTAGCGTGGGGATAGACTTCAACAGACGTCAGATTCCGATGTCTAAAGTCGATCCCCGCACTGAAAGAATTAAAATATTTATAATGCCTTAGATGCATAGGTATTCAAATGAAGCGTAATAAGCTAACTAAGACATTCATGGTGATTTTAAATTGAAAAAACCTTTTGGTCTCCATGGTCTATACAATAATATTTCAGCGTTATAGGGGTTGATTATCACCTCCAGGATGCCAAATGGATTTTTTTTAACAATTGAGAAAATGGTGCCATTTCCTGCAATCTAGCCAAATTTTGTCAAAATTTTACTATAATCTGGTAAATTTTAAAACAAAAAGGGCTCAATGGTGTCTTTTTCTTTATTCTAGCCTTTTTTTACCATGATCTGAAAAGCGGTATGATCTGCTGGTAAAATCGGTATGGGTTGGTAGGGCCCGAAATCAGTAAAGCCACATAAATTTATTTAGTTCTTTTACCAATTCGCCGCCGAAAATATATGAAAATGACAAAAAAAATGAAATTTCGTTTTTTTTTTAATTTTTTCCAACGTTGCCGATTTATTCATTTCAAACTTTTAAAAAATTATTTCATGTTCAGATCTACTTCCACACAGCACACATTTGTGTTGATAGGGTTGTGAGCGACGTCTTGTTAATCTATTTTATTTTTCTGAAAGAACCGAATGTAGCAGATCCACTGCCGGCTACCTATGTCAGCGTTCATGATTGGCCCACACGCAGGAGACTGTATTGTCGACCAATCAGGTCAGTTGTTCTAAAATAAACCTAAACCCCAATACTAAAAAAAATTGTAATATAACTAAATAAATTTGTTTGGCCTTACCTACCGTCTCAATCGTGAAGGGTTGGCAAGTATGCTAGTTTTCATCCATTTGACTCGCTGGAATTGCTTGTATTCCAACTACAAATAAAGAGAATATTTCTAACAATCAAAAAGAGTTCTCACAAATCCCATATAGAGGGATTTAAAACTTGTCCTACTGAATTGCTTCAATCGTATATTTCGTCATTTGAAGCTGGAATTGCTAACGCAATTTCCAGCTTCAAATGACGAAAAATATTACTATTTATGAAAAAAGACATGTCTAAAATTAAATTATTGGATCAACTAAGCATCTACTAAAAACTATTTTATCAAAATTAAGTGATATATTTATTGATCTAAAACATCCTTAACCCCGTATATATCCGGGCATAGCAGGACAAGGGTTAAATCACTGAGCATTTACTGCTAAATATTTAACCCTTTCAGCACGGGGACAGACTTCAGACTTTAGTGGATCCCGCACTGAAAGTATTCAATATTTATAATGGCTGTAGACCCATACCATAGGTATTCAAATGAAGCGGAAAGAGCTAACTAAGACATTTATGATGATTTCAAATAGAAAAAAAAACCTTTGACCTCCAAAAATATTTCAGTGTTGTGAAGGTTAATCAATTTCAGTGGAATTTTATTTAGTTTGAAACTTACTGGAGAGGATTTTGAAAATCGTGCTTCATAGCATGAACTTGAAACGGATCAACGTTGGAGGCCCACATAGGTCACCTGAGATAATGGGCCGCCTGAATTCATCCAAGTCGCCTGCAGCCAATGTTAGAGGCCCACATAGGTCGTCTGAGATAATGGGCCGCCTGAATTCATCCAAGTCGCCTGCAGCGTACCGCATGCAAGAGTTTCCCAAAATAATTAAAGAAAGGCCAGATTTACACAAGATCTACAAAAAGAAAGAAGCATTGTGAAAACGACTAAGCAGGTAGTTATTCTGGTTATTATTATGAAGTCCATATTATTATCACTGAGGCAGAGATCGACACTAACTTCAAGTGATGTAACTACCGGTACCGTATATTGAATATGAGTAATTAGATCAAATTTTAATAATTAGTGGGTTATTAACACAGGTAAATTGGTAAATTTGGACTTGTTCTGGTGCTTTAGCCATTACTCAAGGAGTGTGAAAATTAAATAAAGTAGCATGCCTGGTATTTTTTTCATTTGCCTCTAGGGCCAGTCGCTCAGGTGATTTACTAGCCCTTATTGACTTTCACTGGCCTAGGGCCAACGGGACAGTGTAGGTGTCGACCCTGCTGGGGTGTATTTATTATGTTGAGCAGGGTGTAAATGGAAAATTCATGTATATGTAATAGATGTCAGGGCTTTCCCTTAGACTTAAAGACTTAACTTTGAAAAATTTTCAGGGGGCATGCCCCCGTACCCCCCTTGCACTGCGCTGCCTTCTGGGCATCACTGGTTCACAACACGACAGCGCACTTTTAAAAATCCCCCCCCACTCTATTTTTTTTCTGGGGAAGGCCCTGGATGTCACGTTGATCAACGCTAACCTCTCTGAGGTAATAGCTCACAGAGCCAGTAACCTAAGATTTTGAGTTGCTCAAGTTGCCACTAAATGGGTTAAAATTGCATTAACATCATACCGTAATTGATTCTTTATGATCTCAATTTTAAATTTTATAATTCTTCATTTTTCCGTTTGAACTTCGCCCATACTCGCTGTATGATTTGAGAACTTATCTGGTATCATTCATGCCTGAACTCACCATTGTCATCTTCATCCACTACAAGCTGCGAATTGCTGTCGCAATTCTCAACTTGTAGTGGATGAAGATGATGTGGTTTAAAAATTAAAGATAATTGCTATGTATTGGTAAGCCAATTTCATGGAAATTTTCGTTCTAAAACCCCTATTTGTAGGGAAATTAAGTCTGTTTTCAGGGATGTAAAATGGACTTGAAGGGTTAAGTAGCTTATACACATACACTGTGGATATTACCTCACTTTGCTGCTCTAATCCTTTCGAATGAGAGTGTGATGATATATCGTTATTATGATGATTGCAATTTATACACAAAGTAACTGAATTTCTTATGGCTGTTGCAGACTCACACAGACTGATGCCCAAAAAACCCAAAATAACCGAGAAAGTTCACGTTTACGACAAGTCAAATACAGGAACAGGAGAAAGATAAAAGCTGGTGTAGAACTAACATAGGTCGCCTGAGAAGATGAGCCGCCTGAATTCGTCCAAGTCACCTGCAGCCAATGTTAGAAGCCCACATAGGTCATCTGAGATGATGGGACGCCTGAATTCCTCCAAGTCACTGACAGCCAATGTTGGAGGCCCACATATGTCGTCTGAGATAATGGGACGCCTGAATTCATCCAAGTCACCGACAGCCAATGTTAGAGGCCCACATAGGTCGTCTGAGATGATGGGATGCCTGAATTCATCCAAGTCGCCGGCAGCGTACCGCATGCAAGAGTTCCGCAGAAGAATTAAAGAAAGGCCAGATTTACACGAACTCTTCAAAGAGAAAGAAGCAGTGAGAAAAAGACTTGGCAGGTAGTTATTATGGTTATCATGGCTATTAAGTCCATATTAGTATCGCTGTGGCATTTAGACCATATTACAGTGAGGCAGGGATCGACACTTACCACTCTGAGGTAGTTAAAATTGCATTGACATTATATTTGATTTTTTTAATACCTCAATTTTAAAATATCATAATTCTTCTTAATTTTCTGTTCAAAAACTGTGCTCATATTCGCTGTATGATTTGAGAACTCATCTGGTATCATTACGTAGCTTATTCCCATACACTGTACATATTATCTCAATTTGCTCTTTCTACCCTTTAAGCCCTCACGATGCATCAAAGCATCATTTTACATCCCTGAAAACAGACCTAATTTTCCTACAACCAAGGGTTTTAAAACTAAAATTCCCATGAAACTGTTTTGCCAATACATGGTAATTTTCTTTAATTTTTAAACCAAGTCAAATCATCTTCATCCACTACAAGTCGAGAATTGTGACAGCAATTCACGGCTTGTAGTGGATGAAGATGACAATGGGAAATTCAGGCCTGAAAGGGTTAATCACTTTGAATGTAGAGTGTGATGATATTTTGGTTTATATTATGATGATTACAAACACAAAGCAACTGAATTTCTTCTGGCTTTTTTAGACAATAATCAACATACTGCATTTTACACATACACTGTGCATATTACCGTACCTCAATTTGCATATTACCGTACCTCAATTTGCATATTACCGTACCTCAATTTGCTCTTATAATCACTTTAAAATTATTATGACTGTTGCAGGCTCAAACAGACTGATGCTCAAAAAACTCTTAATCGAGAAAGTGCACGTTTACCTCAAGTCAAGTACAGGAACAAAAGAAAGATAGTAGCTGGTGTAGGGTCAGTGTCTCAATATGATAAGCAGGTAACTCCTCATATATAGGCTTAACCCTCGTCCTACTAGAGCCGTATATATTTGATTAATTGAGCATCTAACTCTTGCATTTCATTTTGGGGAGCTGAAACATGATGTAAAGCGCTAAAAATGACTATGATCAATACTTTTCAACAAAGTTGCTGAAAATTTAAATAAAATAAGGTAGGAAAAGATTTAGATTTTCAATTAATCAAATAATTCAAAAATGAAGTTTCCATTCTTCATAAACAGAAGTATTTTTGTCATTTGAGACTGGGAATTGTGTTATCAGCTTCAAATCAATGAAAAATTCTGACGGGCAATTTAGCAGGACAAGGGAGTAAGAACAACAAAGAAGCAGATGGTTTTAAGGAGAGAAGATATGATAAGGAAAATACTGTGTAAATGCAAAAGATTAGGATAAAAAAGAAAACTCGCCGGAGCACCAACATCTGCTGAAATGTGGCTTCACAATTTTTCAATGTCTAATTGTTTTACTGCTACAAAATGCAGAAAATTTAAAACATTGCATGTAAAAATTTATGTGAGGACCAGCCAGAAAATGGACACACATTTTGTACTGATCTAGGCCGATATTCGGAGAACTTTGCCCTAGACCATGTGGGTTTTTTCTATCATAACTGATAAAATATTTTTGTTATTCGCAAAATTGATTAGCTGTTGGTCAAAATTAGCTTTTCGCTACACAAAACTGAACAAATTGAACCCTGATACTCTCAGTCTACAATAAGGCCTAAATCAGCACATTACAATTTATAAATGTAATAATATGCCAATATTAGTACAATTATTCAAGAAAGTATGTATATATACAAATTCCAATGTATTCATCAATAATTTTAATTTCCTGTGGTGTCACATCAGCTATCATTTATTTTACGAGTGTATCATATCGTCAGGAGCTGCATACCATGTTGCTTTTTCATCAATAAAGATATACATGTACTTGCATATAAAATTTGTGTTGTTGTAATTATTCAATCACAAATTTTTGCAGCTCTAATTTAGCTTGGGTATATTTCAATTTGTTCAGTATGCATAGCGAAAACCTTTCTGGCCAATTGCTAACCAAACATCATATTAACCTGTGGATGAAATTTCCTCACGCTATTTACAGTCTCATCACCGGGGTAAATATCCTCACGCTATTTACAGTCTCATCACCGGGGTAAATTTCCTCACGCTATTTACAGTCTCATCACCGGGGTCAATTTCCTCACGCTATTTACAGTCTCATCACCGGGGTATGAATTAGAAAAATGCAGTTATCTCAATAATTTATAAATATTTTAACCCTTGAAGCGCTGAATTTTTTTATGAAAACCTTTGGCCTCCAAGGTTGTTTTTTTAAATTTAATATCATAACTGTCTTGGTTAGCTTTTTCATTTGAATATCTATGTTATGGGTCTACGACCATTATAAATATGTCTACTCTTGTAGCGCATGGATCGACTTTAGTCGTCAGAATCTGACTTCTACAGACGTCAGATTCTGTCGACTAAAGTCGGTCTCCGGGCTGTAAGAGTTAAATTTTGTTGCATACAGTGATTTTAAAACAGTATCGGCCCATATCGCACTCCTGCTGTATCTCTAAAGGTATTCTTCTTCTTCGGCGGATTGTTACCGCAATTGGCACCAATGATCATCATAGGCTCCGGATATGCCTTTTAGGGTCACTTTTCAGCCATTTTTTGCAGATCAGACTTTTTCATGTGAAATGGCTGTATAGGACGTTGAGGTCGGCTGTACAGGCCAGTGAGGTTGACTCTACAGGCCGTTGAGGTCGGTTGTACAGGCCAGTGAGGTTGTCTGCTGTCCAGGCCAGTGAGGTTGTCGGCTGTACAGGCCAGTGAGGTCGACTGTACAGGCCGTTGAGGTTGTCGGCTGTACAGGCCGTTGAGTTTGTCGGCTGTACAGGTCAGTGAGGTTGTCGGCTGTACAGGCCAGTGAGGTTGTCGGCTGTACAGGCCAGTGAGGTTGTGAGCGTTATACTCATGTTTTTATGCTGTGTGGCAACATGCAGTACTCGTCCAATGAATAATGTCTTCTCCTAAAAGCTCACTCACACCCTATTCACTAAACTAACGCTGTATTTTCACATCCCGCAATCAAATAAAATGGTACCGTTTTTAATTTGTAATATTATTGATGTCATTTGTTGCAGAGCATACACACAACAACGACGGAAGAATTAGAAGAAATCCGCCTCCTATCTACTCTACACCGATACCAACAGAATGGTCACCTGTGTGACGTCATGATGGTGTCCTCACAATGCAAAAAGTTTGTCGCTCACGCTGCAGTTCTAGCCGCGGCCAGCTCTGTCCTAGAAGCTGAGCTCTCTCACTGTGATCGCGGTAATTATCTCATCAAAATCCCGCTCACCTCCACCGAGACAGAAGCTCTGATCAGATATGCTTAAATCTTACATCTGAAGCTGAACTGTACTGTACTGTACTGTACTGTACTGTACTGTACTGTACTGTACTGTACTGTACTGTACTGTACTGTACTGTCTGTCTGTCTGTCTGTCTGTCTGTCTGTCTGTCTGTCTTTGATTATAATAATTATTGTTTTTTTCTGAATATGGATGCAGTGGGACTGCACTGCGGCCACTGCATTGCACAGTAGTGCCGCCACTGCACTGCCATGCATTGCATAGCAGTTCAGTGGGGTGCGGTACCCCTATTGTGAACTTAGTGATAAAAAAATGGCCAGCATTTCTAGCTGCCCGAGGGCTCTAAGAACTGCATTGCGTAAAAAAAGTAGAGTACAAAAAGTACAAAATCATCCTAAAATCACAGCGATGCATTAGTACTGCACTGCATTGCTATTTAATTTTGCATGCAAGTTTCTGCAGCATTTCTAATTGCCCGAGCGATCTATCAACAGTATTTATTGATGAAAACAACAGAGTCACAAAAATTCTTCGGAAATGCTTAGTGTCAGAGTCAGATTGTTGGTTTATAGCTGATCCGGGAACGATTAATGTCAGTGTCAGAATGCATGCCGTGTCAAAGCTCATTACATTGGCCTTGGTCGTGTAGGTAACGTACACAACTAACTAACTTATAACTTATAACTTAAATGCTTAAATCTTACATCTGAAGCTGAACTGTACTGTACTGTACTGTACTGTACTGTACTGTACTGTACTGTACTGTACTGTACTGTACTGTACTGTACTGTACTGTCTGTCTGTCTGTCTGTCTGTCTGTCTGTCTGTCTTTGATTATAATAATTATTGTTTTTTTCTGAATATGGATGCAGTGGGACTGCACTGCGGCCACTGCATTGCACAGTAGTGCCGCCACTGCACTGCCATGCATTGCATAGCAGTTCAGTGGGGTGCGGTACCCCTATTGTGAACTTAGTGATAAAAAAATGGCCAGCATTTCTAGCTGCCCGAGGGCTCTAAGAACTGCATTGCGTAAAAAAAGTAGAGTACAAAAAGTACAAAATCATCCTAAAATCACAGCGATGCATTAGTACTGCACTGCATTGCTATTTAATTTTGCATGCAAGTTTCTGCAGCATTTCTAATTGCCCGAGCGATCTATCAACAGTATTTATTGATGAAAACAACAGAGTCACAAAAATTCTTCGGAAATGCTTAGTGTCAGAGTCAGATTGTTGGTTTATAGCTGATCCGGGAACGATTAATGTCAGTGTCAGAATGCATGCCGTGTCAAAGCTCATTACATTGGCCTTGGTCGTGTAGGTAACGTACACAACTAACTAACTTATAACTTATAACTTAAATGCTTAAATCTTACATCTGAAGCTGAACTGTACTGTACTGTACTGTACTGTACTGTACTGTACTGTACTGTACTGTACTGTACTGTACTGTACTGTACTGTACTGTACTGTCTGTCTGTCTGTCTGTCTGTCTGTCTGTCTGTCTGTCTTTGATTATAATAATTATTGTTTTTTTCTGAATATGGATGCAGTGGGACTGCACTGCGGCCACTGCATTGCACAGTAGTGCCGCCACTGCACTGCCATGCATTGCATAGCAGTTCAGTGGGGTGCGGTACCCCTATTGTGAACTTAGTGATAAAAAAATGGCCAGCATTTCTAGCTGCCCGAGGGCTCTAAGAACTGCATTGCGTAAAAAAAGTAGAGTACAAAAAGTACAAAATCATCCTAAAATCACAGCGATGCATTAGTACTGCACTGCATTGCTATTTAATTTTGCATGCAAGTTTCTGCAGCATTTCTAATTGCCCGAGCGATCTATCAACAGTATTTATTGATGAAAACAACAGAGTCACAAAAATTCTTCGGAAATGCTTAGTGTCAGAGTCAGATTGTTGGTTTATAGCTGATCCGGGAACGATTAATGTCAGTGTCAGAATGCATGCCGTGTCAAAGCTCATTACATTGGCCTTGGTCGTGTAGGTAACGTACACAACTAACTAACTTATAACTTATAACTTAAATGCTTAAATCTTACATCTGAAGCTGAACTGTACTGTACTGTACTGTACTGTACTGTACTGTACTGTACTGTACTGTACTGTACTGTACTGTACTGTACTGTCTGTCTGTCTGTCTGTCTGTCTGTCTGTCTGTCTTTGATTATAATAATTATTGTTTTTTTCTGAATATGGATGCAGTGGGACTGCACTGCGGCCACTGCATTGCACAGTAGTGCCGCCACTGCACTGCCATGCATTGCATAGCAGTTCAGTGGGGTGCGGTACCCCTATTGTGAACTTAGTGATAAAAAAATGGCCAGCATTTCTAGCTGCCCGAGGGCTCTAAGAACTGCATTGCGTAAAAAAAGTAGAGTACAAAAAGTACAAAATCATCCTAAAATCACAGCGATGCATTAGTACTGCACTGCATTGCTATTTAATTTTGCATGCAAGTTTCTGCAGCATTTCTAATTGCCCGAGCGATCTATCAACAGTATTTATTGATGAAAACAACAGAGTCACAAAAATTCTTCGGAAATGCTTAGTGTCAGAGTCAGATTGTTGGTTTATAGCTGATCCGGGAACGATTAATGTCAGTGTCAGAATGCATGCCGTGTCAAAGCTCATTACATTGGCCTTGGTCGTGTAGGTAACGTACACAACTAACTAACTTATAACTTATAACTTAAATGCTTAAATCTTACATCTGAAGCTGAACTGTACTGTACTGTACTGTACTGTACTGTACTGTACTGTACTGTACTGTACTGTACTGTACTGTACTGTACTGTCTGTCTGTCTGTCTGTCTGTCTGTCTGTCTGTCTGTCTTTGATTATAATAATTATTGTTTTTTTCTGAATATGGATGCAGTGGGACTGCACTGCGGCCACTGCATTGCACAGTAGTGCCGCCACTGCACTGCCATGCATTGCATAGCAGTTCAGTGGGGTGCGGTACCCCTATTGTGAACTTAGTGATAAAAAAATGGCCAGCATTTCTAGCTGCCCGAGGGCTCTAAGAACTGCATTGCGTAAAAAAAGTAGAGTACAAAAAGTACAAAATCATCCTAAAATCACAGCGATGCATTAGTACTGCACTGCATTGCTATTTAATTTTGCATGCAAGTTTCTGCAGCATTTCTAATTGCCCGAGCGATCTATCAACAGTATTTATTGATGAAAACAACAGAGTCACAAAAATTCTTCGGAAATGCTTAGTGTCAGAGTCAGATTGTTGGTTTATAGCTGATCCGGGAACGATTAATGTCAGTGTCAGAATGCATGCCGTGTCAAAGCTCATTACATTGGCCTTGGTCGTGTAGGTAACGTACACAACTAACTAACTTATAACTTATAACTTAAATGCTTAAATCTTACATCTGAAGCTGAACTGTACTGTACTGTACTGTACTGTACTGTACTGTACTGTACTGTACTGTACTGTACTGTACTGTACTGTACTGTACTGTCTGTCTGTCTGTCTGTCTGTCTGTCTGTCTGTCTTTGATTATAATAATTATTGTTTTTTTCTGAATATGGATGCAGTGGGACTGCACTGCGGCCACTGCATTGCACAGTAGTGCCGCCACTGCACTGCCATGCATTGCATAGCAGTTCAGTGGGGTGCGGTACCCCTATTGTGAACTTAGTGATAAAAAAATGGCCAGCATTTCTAGCTGCCCGAGGGCTCTAAGAACTGCATTGCGTAAAAAAAGTAGAGTACAAAAAGTACAAAATCATCCTAAAATCACAGCGATGCATTAGTACTGCACTGCATTGCTATTTAATTTTGCATGCAAGTTTCTGCAGCATTTCTAATTGCCCGAGCGATCTATCAACAGTATTTATTGATGAAAACAACAGAGTCACAAAAATTCTTCGGAAATGCTTAGTGTCAGAGTCAGATTGTTGGTTTATAGCTGATCCGGGAACGATTAATGTCAGTGTCAGAATGCATGCCGTGTCAAAGCTCATTACATTGGCCTTGGTCGTGTAGGTAACGTACACAACTAACTAACTTATAACTTATAACTTAAATGCTTAAATCTTACATCTGAAGCTGAACTGTACTGTACTGTACTGTACTGTACTGTACTGTACTGTACTGTACTGTACTGTACTGTACTGTCTGTCTGTCTGTCTGTCTGTCTGTCTGTCTGTCTGTCTTTGATTATAATAATTATTGTTTTTTTCTGAATATGGATGCAGTGGGACTGCACTGCGGCCACTGCATTGCACAGTAGTGCCGCCACTGCACTGCCATGCATTGCATAGCAGTTCAGTGGGGTGCGGTACCCCTATTGTGAACTTAGTGATAAAAAAATGGCCAGCATTTCTAGCTGCCCGAGGGCTCTAAGAACTGCATTGCGTAAAAAAAGTAGAGTACAAAAAGTACAAAATCATCCTAAAATCACAGCGATGCATTAGTACTGCACTGCATTGCTATTTAATTTTGCATGCAAGTTTCTGCAGCATTTCTAATTGCCCGAGCGATCTATCAACAGTATTTATTGATGAAAACAACAGAGTCACAAAAATTCTTCGGAAATGCTTAGTGTCAGAGTCAGATTGTTGGTTTATAGCTGATCCGGGAACGATTAATGTCAGTGTCAGAATGCATGCCGTGTCAAAGCTCATTACATTGGCCTTGGTCGTGTAGGTAACGTACACAACTAACTAACTTATAACTTATAACTTAAATGCTTAAATCTTACATCTGAAGCTGAACTGTACTGTACTGTACTGTACTGTACTGTACTGTACTGTACTGTACTGTACTGTACTGTACTGTACTGTACTGTCTGTCTGTCTGTCTGTCTGTCTGTCTGTCTGTCTGTCTTTGATTATAATAATTATTGTTTTTTTCTGAATATGGATGCAGTGGGACTGCACTGCGGCCACTGCATTGCACAGTAGTGCCGCCACTGCACTGCCATGCATTGCATAGCAGTTCAGTGGGGTGCGGTACCCCTATTGTGAACTTAGTGATAAAAAAATGGCCAGCATTTCTAGCTGCCCGAGGGCTCTAAGAACTGCATTGCGTAAAAAAAGTAGAGTACAAAAAGTACAAAATCATCCTAAAATCACAGCGATGCATTAGTACTGCACTGCATTGCTATTTAATTTTGCATGCAAGTTTCTGCAGCATTTCTAATTGCCCGAGCGATCTATCAACAGTATTTATTGATGAAAACAACAGAGTCACAAAAATTCTTCGGAAATGCTTAGTGTCAGAGTCAGATTGTTGGTTTATAGCTGATCCGGGAACGATTAATGTCAGTGTCAGAATGCATGCCGTGTCAAAGCTCATTACATTGGCCTTGGTCGTGTAGGTAACGTACACAACTAACTAACTTATAACTTATAACTTAAATGCTTAAATCTTACATCTGAAGCTGAACTGTACTGTACTGTACTGTACTGTACTGTACTGTACTGTACTGTACTGTACTGTACTGTACTGTACTGTACTGTACTGTACTGTACTGTCTGTCTGTCTGTCTGTCTGTCTGTCTGTCTGTCTTTGATTATAATAATTATTGTTTTTTTCTGAATATGGATGCAGTGGGACTGCACTGCGGCCACTGCATTGCACAGTAGTGCCGCCACTGCACTGCCATGCATTGCATAGCAGTTCAGTGGGGTGCGGTACCCCTATTGTGAACTTAGTGATAAAAAAATGGCCAGCATTTCTAGCTGCCCGAGGGCTCTAAGAACTGCATTGCGTAAAAAAAGTAGAGTACAAAAAGTACAAAATCATCCTAAAATCACAGCGATGCATTAGTACTGCACTGCATTGCTATTTAATTTTGCATGCAAGTTTCTGCAGCATTTCTAATTGCCCGAGCGATCTATCAACAGTATTTATTGATGAAAACAACAGAGTCACAAAAATTCTTCGGAAATGCTTAGTGTCAGAGTCAGATTGTTGGTTTATAGCTGATCCGGGAACGATTAATGTCAGTGTCAGAATGCATGCCGTGTCAAAGCTCATTACATTGGCCTTGGTCGTGTAGGTAACGTACACAACTAACTAACTTATAACTTATAACTTAAATGCTTAAATCTTACATCTGAAGCTGAACTGTACTGTACTGTACTGTACTGTACTGTACTGTACTGTACTGTACTGTACTGTACTGTACTGTACTGTCTGTCTGTCTGTCTGTCTGTCTGTCTGTCTGTCTGTCTGTCTGTCTTTGATTATAATAATTATTGTTTTTTTCTGAATATGGATGCAATGGGACTGCACTGCGGCCACTGCATTGCACAGTAGTGCCGCCACTGCACTGCCATGCATTGCATAGCAGTTCAGTGGGGTGCGGTACCCCTATTGTGAACTTAGTGATAAAAAAATGGCCAGCATTTCTAGCTGCCCGAGGGCTCTAAGAACTGCATTGCGTAAAAAAAGTAGAGTACAAAAAGTACAAAATCATCCTAAAATCACAGCGATGCATTAGTACTGCACTGCATTGCTATTTAATTTTGCATGCAAGTTTCTGCAGCATTTCTAATTGCCCGAGCGATCTATCAACAGTATTTATTGATGAAAACAACAGAGTCACAAAAATTCTTCGGAAATGCTTAGTGTCAGAGTCAGATTGTTGGTTTATAGCTGATCCGGGAACGATTAATGTCAGTGTCAGAATGCATGCCGTGTCAAAGCTCATTACATTGGCCTTGGTCGTGTAGGTAACGTACACAACTAACTAACTTATAACTTATAACTTAAATGCTTAAATCTTACATCTGAAGCTGAACTGTACTGTACTGTACTGTACTGTACTGTACTGTACTGTACTGTACTGTACTGTACTGTACTGTACTGTACTGTACTGTACTGTACTGTACTGTACTGTACTGTACTGTACTGTCTGTCTGTCTGTCTGTCTGTCTGTCTGTCTGTCTGTCTGTCTGTCTGTCTGTCTGTCTGTCTTTGATTATAATAATTATTGTTTTTTTCTGAATATGGATGCAGTGGGACTGCACTGCGGCCACTGCATTGCACAGTAGTGCCGCCACTGCACTGCCATGCATTGCATAGCAGTTCAGTGGGGTGCGGTACCCCTATTGTGAACTTAGTGATAAAAAAATGGCCAGCATTTCTAGCTGCCCGAGGGCTCTAAGAACTGCATCGCGTAAAAAAAGTAGAGTACAAAAAGTACAAAATCATCCTAAAATCACAGCGATGCATTAGTACTGCACTGCATTGCTATTTAATTTTGCATGCAAGTTTCTGCAGCATTTCTAATTGCCCGAGCGATCTATCAACAGTATTTATTGATGAAAACAACAGAGTCACAAAAATTCTTCGGAAATGCTTAGTGTCAGAGTCAGATTGTTGGTTTATAGCTGATCCGGGAACGATTAATGTCAGTGTCAGAATGCATGCCGTGTCAAAGCTCATTACATTGGCCTTGGTCGTGTAGGTAACGTACACAACTAACTAACTTATAACTTATAACTTAAATGCTTAAATCTTACATCTGAAGCTGAACTGTACTGTACTGTACTGTACTGTACTGTACTGTACTGTACTGTACTGTACTGTACTGTACTGTACTGTACTGTCTGTCTGTCTGTCTGTCTGTCTGTCTGTCTGTCTTTGATTATAATAATTATTGTTTTTTTCTGAATATGGATGCAGTGGGACTGCACTGCGGCCACTGCATTGCACAGTAGTGCCGCCACTGCACTGCCATGCATTGCATAGCAGTTCAGTGGGGTGCGGTACCCCTATTGTGAACTTAGTGATAAAAAAATGGCCAGCATTTCTAGCTGCCCGAGGGCTCTAAGAACTGCATTGCGTAAAAAAAGTAGAGTACAAAAAGTACAAAATCATCCTAAAATCACAGCGATGCATTAGTACTGCACTGCATTGCTATTTAATTTTGCATGCAAGTTTCTGCAGCATTTCTAATTGCCCGAGCGATCTATCAACAGTATTTATTGATGAAAACAACAGAGTCACAAAAATTCTTCGGAAATGCTTAGTGTCAGAGTCAGATTGTTGGTTTATAGCTGATCCGGGAACGATTAATGTCAGTGTCAGAATGCATGCCGTGTCAAAGCTCATTACATTGGCCTTGGTCGTGTAGGTAACGTACACAACTAACTAACTTATAACTTATAACTTAAATGCTTAAATCTTACATCTGAAGCTGAACTGTACTGTACTGTACTGTACTGTACTGTACTGTACTGTACTGTACTGTACTGTACTGTACTGTACTGTACTGTACTGTACTGTACTGTCTGTCTGTCTGTCTGTCTGTCTGTCTGTCTGTCTTTGATTATAATAATTATTGTTTTTTTCTGAATATGGATGCAGTGGGACTGCACTGCGGCCACTGCATTGCACAGTAGTGCCGCCACTGCACTGCCATGCATTGCATAGCAGTTCAGTGGGGTGCGGTACCCCTATTGTGAACTTAGTGATAAAAAAATGGCCAGCATTTCTAGCTGCCCGAGGGCTCTAAGAACTGCATTGCGTAAAAAAAGTAGAGTACAAAAAGTACAAAATCATCCTAAAATCACAGCGATGCATTAGTACTGCACTGCATTGCTATTTAATTTTGCATGCAAGTTTCTGCAGCATTTCTAATTGCCCGAGCGATCTATCAACAGTATTTATTGATGAAAACAACAGAGTCACAAAAATTCTTCGGAAATGCTTAGTGTCAGAGTCAGATTGTTGGTTTATAGCTGATCCGGGAACGATTAATGTCAGTGTCAGAATGCATGCCGTGTCAAAGCTCATTACATTGGCCTTGGTCGTGTAGGTAACGTACACAACTAACTAACTTATAACTTATAACTTAAATGCTTAAATCTTACATCTGAAGCTGAACTGTACTGTACTGTACTGTACTGTACTGTACTGTACTGTACTGTACTGTACTGTACTGTACTGTACTGTCTGTCTGTCTGTCTGTCTGTCTGTCTGTCTGTCTGTCTGTCTGTCTTTGATTATAATAATTATTGTTTTTTTCTGAATATGGATGCAGTGGGACTGCACTGCGGCCACTGCATTGCACAGTAGTGCCGCCACTGCACTGCCATGCATTGCATAGCAGTTCAGTGGGGTGCGGTACCCCTATTGTGAACTTAGTGATAAAAAAATGGCCAGCATTTCTAGCTGCCCGAGGGCTCTAAGAACTGCATTGCGTAAAAAAAGTAGAGTACAAAAAGTACAAAATCATCCTAAAATCACAGCGATGCATTAGTACTGCACTGCATTGCTATTTAATTTTGCATGCAAGTTTCTGCAGCATTTCTAATTGCCCGAGCGATCTATCAACAGTATTTATTGATGAAAACAACAGAGTCACAAAAATTCTTCGGAAATGCTTAGTGTCAGAGTCAGATTGTTGGTTTATAGCTGATCCGGGAACGATTAATGTCAGTGTCAGAATGCATGCCGTGTCAAAGCTCATTACATTGGCCTTGGTCGTGTAGGTAACGTACACAACTAACTAACTTATAACTTATAACTTAAATGCTTAAATCTTACATCTGAAGCTGAACTGTACTGTACTGTACTGTACTGTACTGTACTGTACTGTACTGTACTGTACTGTACTGTACTGTACTGTACTGTACTGTACTGTACTGTACTGTACTGTACTGTACTGTACTGTCTGTCTGTCTGTCTGTCTGTCTGTCTGTCTGTCTGTCTGTCTGTCTGTCTGTCTGTCTGTCTTTGATTATAATAATTATTGTTTTTTTCTGAATATGGATGCAGTGGGACTGCACTGCGGCCACTGCATTGCACAGTAGTGCCGCCACTGCACTGCCATGCATTGCATAGCAGTTCAGTGGGGTGCGGTACCCCTATTGTGAACTTAGTGATAAAAAAATGGCCAGCATTTCTAGCTGCCCGAGGGCTCTAAGAACTGCATCGCGTAAAAAAAGTAGAGTACAAAAAGTACAAAATCATCCTAAAATCACAGCGATGCATTAGTACTGCACTGCATTGCTATTTAATTTTGCATGCAAGTTTCTGCAGCATTTCTAATTGCCCGAGCGATCTATCAACAGTATTTATTGATGAAAACAACAGAGTCACAAAAATTCTTCGGAAATGCTTAGTGTCAGAGTCAGATTGTTGGTTTATAGCTGATCCGGGAACGATTAATGTCAGTGTCAGAATGCATGCCGTGTCAAAGCTCATTACATTGGCCTTGGTCGTGTAGGTAACGTACACAACTAACTAACTTATAACTTATAACTTAAATGCTTAAATCTTACATCTGAAGCTGAACTGTACTGTACTGTACTGTACTGTACTGTACTGTACTGTACTGTACTGTACTGTACTGTACTGTACTGTACTGTCTGTCTGTCTGTCTGTCTGTCTGTCTGTCTGTCTTTGATTATAATAATTATTGTTTTTTTCTGAATATGGATGCAGTGGGACTGCACTGCGGCCACTGCATTGCACAGTAGTGCCGCCACTGCACTGCCATGCATTGCATAGCAGTTCAGTGGGGTGCGGTACCCCTATTGTGAACTTAGTGATAAAAAAATGGCCAGCATTTCTAGCTGCCCGAGGGCTCTAAGAACTGCATTGCGTAAAAAAAGTAGAGTACAAAAAGTACAAAATCATCCTAAAATCACAGCGATGCATTAGTACTGCACTGCATTGCTATTTAATTTTGCATGCAAGTTTCTGCAGCATTTCTAATTGCCCGAGCGATCTATCAACAGTATTTATTGATGAAAACAACAGAGTCACAAAAATTCTTCGGAAATGCTTAGTGTCAGAGTCAGATTGTTGGTTTATAGCTGATCCGGGAACGATTAATGTCAGTGTCAGAATGCATGCCGTGTCAAAGCTCATTACATTGGCCTTGGTCGTGTAGGTAACGTACACAACTAACTAACTTATAACTTATAACTTAAATGCTTAAATCTTACATCTGAAGCTGAACTGTACTGTACTGTACTGTACTGTACTGTACTGTACTGTACTGTACTGTACTGTACTGTACTGTCTGTCTGTCTGTCTGTCTGTCTGTCTGTCTGTCTGTCTTTGATTATAATAATTATTGTTTTTTTCTGAATATGGATGCAGTGGGACTGCACTGCGGCCACTGCATTGCACAGTAGTGCCGCCACTGCACTGCCATGCATTGCATAGCAGTTCAGTGGGGTGCGGTACCCCTATTGTGAACTTAGTGATAAAAAAATGGCCAGCATTTCTAGCTGCCCGAGGGCTCTAAGAACTGCATTGCGTAAAAAAAGTAGAGTACAAAAAGTACAAAATCATCCTAAAATCACAGCGATGCATTAGTACTGCACTGCATTGCTATTTAATTTTGCATGCAAGTTTCTGCAGCATTTCTAATTGCCCGAGCGATCTATCAACAGTATTTATTGATGAAAACAACAGAGTCACAAAAATTCTTCGGAAATGCTTAGTGTCAGAGTCAGATTGTTGGTTTATAGCTGATCCGGGAACGATTAATGTCAGTGTCAGAATGCATGCCGTGTCAAAGCTCATTACATTGGCCTTGGTCGTGTAGGTAACGTACACAACTAACTAACTTATAACTTATAACTTAAATGCTTAAATCTTACATCTGAAGCTGAACTGTACTGTACTGTACTGTACTGTACTGTACTGTACTGTACTGTACTGTACTGTACTGTACTGTACTGTACTGTCTGTCTGTCTGTCTGTCTGTCTGTCTGTCTGTCTGTCTTTGATTATAATAATTATTGTTTTTTTCTGAATATGGATGCAGTGGGACTGCACTGCGGCCACTGCATTGCACAGTAGTGCCGCCACTGCACTGCCATGCATTGCATAGCAGTTCAGTGGGGTGCGGTACCCCTATTGTGAACTTAGTGATAAAAAAATGGCCAGCATTTCTAGCTGCCCGAGGGCTCTAAGAACTGCATTGCGTAAAAAAAGTAGAGTACAAAAAGTACAAAATCATCCTAAAATCACAGCGATGCATTAGTACTGCACTGCATTGCTATTTAATTTTGCATGCAAGTTTCTGCAGCATTTCTAATTGCCCGAGCGATCTATCAACAGTATTTATTGATGAAAACAACAGAGTCACAAAAATTCTTCGGAAATGCTTAGTGTCAGAGTCAGATTGTTGGTTTATAGCTGATCCGGGAACGATTAATGTCAGTGTCAGAATGCATGCCGTGTCAAAGCTCATTACATTGGCCTTGGTCGTGTAGGTAACGTACACAACTAACTAACTTATAACTTATAACTTAAATGCTTAAATCTTACATCTGAAGCTGAACTGTACTGTACTGTACTGTACTGTACTGTACTGTACTGTACTGTACTGTACTGTACTGTACTGTACTGTACTGTACTGTACTGTACTGTCTGTCTGTCTGTCTGTCTGTCTGTCTGTCTGTCTTTGATTATAATAATTATTGTTTTTTTCTGAATATGGATGCAGTGGGACTGCACTGCGGCCACTGCATTGCACAGTAGTGCCGCCACTGCACTGCCATGCATTGCATAGCAGTTCAGTGGGGTGCGGTACCCCTATTGTGAACTTAGTGATAAAAAAATGGCCAGCATTTCTAGCTGCCCGAGGGCTCTAAGAACTGCATTGCGTAAAAAAAGTAGAGTACAAAAAGTACAAAATCATCCTAAAATCACAGCGATGCATTAGTACTGCACTGCATTGCTATTTAATTTTGCATGCAAGTTTCTGCAGCATTTCTAATTGCCCGAGCGATCTATCAACAGTATTTATTGATGAAAACAACAGAGTCACAAAAATTCTTCGGAAATGCTTAGTGTCAGAGTCAGATTGTTGGTTTATAGCTGATCCGGGAACGATTAATGTCAGTGTCAGAATGCATGCCGTGTCAAAGCTCATTACATTGGCCTTGGTCGTGTAGGTAACGTACACAACTAACTAACTTATAACTTATAACTTAAATGCTTAAATCTTACATCTGAAGCTGAACTGTACTGTACTGTACTGTACTGTACTGTACTGTACTGTACTGTACTGTACTGTACTGTACTGTACTGTCTGTCTGTCTGTCTGTCTGTCTGTCTGTCTGTCTGTCTGTCTGTCTTTGATTATAATAATTATTGTTTTTTTCTGAATATGGATGCAGTGGGACTGCACTGCGGCCACTGCATTGCACAGTAGTGCCGCCACTGCACTGCCATGCATTGCATAGCAGTTCAGTGGGGTGCGGTACCCCTATTGTGAACTTAGTGATAAAAAAATGGCCAGCATTTCTAGCTGCCCGAGGGCTCTAAGAACTGCATTGCGTAAAAAAAGTAGAGTACAAAAAGTACAAAATCATCCTAAAATCACAGCGATGCATTAGTACTGCACTGCATTGCTATTTAATTTTGCATGCAAGTTTCTGCAGCATTTCTAATTGCCCGAGCGATCTATCAACAGTATTTATTGATGAAAACAACAGAGTCACAAAAATTCTTCGGAAATGCTTAGTGTCAGAGTCAGATTGTTGGTTTATAGCTGATCCGGGAACGATTAATGTCAGTGTCAGAATGCATGCCGTGTCAAAGCTCATTACATTGGCCTTGGTCGTGTAGGTAACGTACACAACTAACTAACTTATAACTTATAACTTAAATGCTTAAATCTTACATCTGAAGCTGAACTGTACTGTACTGTACTGTACTGTACTGTACTGTACTGTACTGTACTGTACTGTACTGTACTGTACTGTACTGTACTGTACTGTACTGTACTGTACTGTACTGTACTGTACTGTCTGTCTGTCTGTCTGTCTGTCTGTCTGTCTGTCTGTCTGTCTGTCTGTCTGTCTGTCTGTCTTTGATTATAATAATTATTGTTTTTTTCTGAATATGGATGCAGTGGGACTGCACTGCGGCCACTGCATTGCACAGTAGTGCCGCCACTGCACTGCCATGCATTGCATAGCAGTTCAGTGGGGTGCGGTACCCCTATTGTGAACTTAGTGATAAAAAAATGGCCAGCATTTCTAGCTGCCCGAGGGCTCTAAGAACTGCATCGCGTAAAAAAAGTAGAGTACAAAAAGTACAAAATCATCCTAAAATCACAGCGATGCATTAGTACTGCACTGCATTGCTATTTAATTTTGCATGCAAGTTTCTGCAGCATTTCTAATTGCCCGAGCGATCTATCAACAGTATTTATTGATGAAAACAACAGAGTCACAAAAATTCTTCGGAAATGCTTAGTGTCAGAGTCAGATTGTTGGTTTATAGCTGATCCGGGAACGATTAATGTCAGTGTCAGAATGCATGCCGTGTCAAAGCTCATTACATTGGCCTTGGTCGTGTAGGTAACGTACACAACTAACTAACTTATAACTTATAACTTAAATGCTTAAATCTTACATCTGAAGCTGAACTGTACTGTACTGTACTGTACTGTACTGTACTGTACTGTACTGTACTGTACTGTACTGTACTGTACTGTACTGTCTGTCTGTCTGTCTGTCTGTCTGTCTGTCTGTCTTTGATTATAATAATTATTGTTTTTTTCTGAATATGGATGCAGTGGGACTGCACTGCGGCCACTGCATTGCACAGTAGTGCCGCCACTGCACTGCCATGCATTGCATAGCAGTTCAGTGGGGTGCGGTACCCCTATTGTGAACTTAGTGATAAAAAAATGGCCAGCATTTCTAGCTGCCCGAGGGCTCTAAGAACTGCATTGCGTAAAAAAAGTAGAGTACAAAAAGTACAAAATCATCCTAAAATCACAGCGATGCATTAGTACTGCACTGCATTGCTATTTAATTTTGCATGCAAGTTTCTGCAGCATTTCTAATTGCCCGAGCGATCTATCAACAGTATTTATTGATGAAAACAACAGAGTCACAAAAATTCTTCGGAAATGCTTAGTGTCAGAGTCAGATTGTTGGTTTATAGCTGATCCGGGAACGATTAATGTCAGTGTCAGAATGCATGCCGTGTCAAAGCTCATTACATTGGCCTTGGTCGTGTAGGTAACGTACACAACTAACTAACTTATAACTTATAACTTAAATGCTTAAATCTTACATCTGAAGCTGAACTGTACTGTACTGTACTGTACTGTACTGTACTGTACTGTACTGTACTGTACTGTACTGTACTGTACTGTACTGTACTGTACTGTACTGTACTGTACTGTACTGTACTGTACTGTCTGTCTGTCTGTCTGTCTGTCTGTCTGTCTGTCTGTCTGTCTGTCTGTCTGTCTGTCTGTCTTTGATTATAATAATTATTGTTTTTTTCTGAATATGGATGCAGTGGGACTGCACTGCGGCCACTGCATTGCACAGTAGTGCCGCCACTGCACTGCCATGCATTGCATAGCAGTTCAGTGGGGTGCGGTACCCCTATTGTGAACTTAGTGATAAAAAAATGGCCAGCATTTCTAGCTGCCCGAGGGCTCTAAGAACTGCATCGCGTAAAAAAAGTAGAGTACAAAAAGTACAAAATCATCCTAAAATCACAGCGATGCATTAGTACTGCACTGCATTGCTATTTAATTTTGCATGCAAGTTTCTGCAGCATTTCTAATTGCCCGAGCGATCTATCAACAGTATTTATTGATGAAAACAACAGAGTCACAAAAATTCTTCGGAAATGCTTAGTGTCAGAGTCAGATTGTTGGTTTATAGCTGATCCGGGAACGATTAATGTCAGTGTCAGAATGCATGCCGTGTCAAAGCTCATTACATTGGCCTTGGTCGTGTAGGTAACGTACACAACTAACTAACTTATAACTTATAACTTAAATGCTTAAATCTTACATCTGAAGCTGAACTGTACTGTACTGTACTGTACTGTACTGTACTGTACTGTACTGTACTGTACTGTACTGTACTGTACTGTACTGTCTGTCTGTCTGTCTGTCTGTCTGTCTGTCTGTCTTTGATTATAATAATTATTGTTTTTTTCTGAATATGGATGCAGTGGGACTGCACTGCGGCCACTGCATTGCACAGTAGTGCCGCCACTGCACTGCCATGCATTGCATAGCAGTTCAGTGGGGTGCGGTACCCCTATTGTGAACTTAGTGATAAAAAAATGGCCAGCATTTCTAGCTGCCCGAGGGCTCTAAGAACTGCATTGCGTAAAAAAAGTAGAGTACAAAAAGTACAAAATCATCCTAAAATCACAGCGATGCATTAGTACTGCACTGCATTGCTATTTAATTTTGCATGCAAGTTTCTGCAGCATTTCTAATTGCCCGAGCGATCTATCAACAGTATTTATTGATGAAAACAACAGAGTCACAAAAATTCTTCGGAAATGCTTAGTGTCAGAGTCAGATTGTTGGTTTATAGCTGATCCGGGAACGATTAATGTCAGTGTCAGAATGCATGCCGTGTCAAAGCTCATTACATTGGCCTTGGTCGTGTAGGTAACGTACACAACTAACTAACTTATAACTTATAACTTAAATGCTTAAATCTTACATCTGAAGCTGAACTGTACTGTACTGTACTGTACTGTACTGTACTGTACTGTACTGTACTGTACTGTACTGTACTGTCTGTCTGTCTGTCTGTCTGTCTGTCTGTCTGTCTGTCTTTGATTATAATAATTATTGTTTTTTTCTGAATATGGATGCAGTGGGACTGCACTGCGGCCACTGCATTGCACAGTAGTGCCGCCACTGCACTGCCATGCATTGCATAGCAGTTCAGTGGGGTGCGGTACCCCTATTGTGAACTTAGTGATAAAAAAATGGCCAGCATTTCTAGCTGCCCGAGGGCTCTAAGAACTGCATTGCGTAAAAAAAGTAGAGTACAAAAAGTACAAAATCATCCTAAAATCACAGCGATGCATTAGTACTGCACTGCATTGCTATTTAATTTTGCATGCAAGTTTCTGCAGCATTTCTAATTGCCCGAGCGATCTATCAACAGTATTTATTGATGAAAACAACAGAGTCACAAAAATTCTTCGGAAATGCTTAGTGTCAGAGTCAGATTGTTGGTTTATAGCTGATCCGGGAACGATTAATGTCAGTGTCAGAATGCATGCCGTGTCAAAGCTCATTACATTGGCCTTGGTCGTGTAGGTAACGTACACAACTAACTAACTTATAACTTATAACTTAAATGCTTAAATCTTACATCTGAAGCTGAACTGTACTGTACTGTACTGTACTGTACTGTACTGTACTGTACTGTACTGTACTGTACTGTACTGTCTGTCTGTCTGTCTGTCTGTCTGTCTGTCTGTCTGTCTTTGATTATAATAATTATTGTTTTTTTCTGAATATGGATGCAGTGGGACTGCACTGCGGCCACTGCATTGCACAGTAGTGCCGCCACTGCACTGCCATGCATTGCATAGCAGTTCAGTGGGGTGCGGTACCCCTATTGTGAACTTAGTGATAAAAAAATGGCCAGCATTTCTAGCTGCCCGAGGGCTCTAAGAACTGCATTGCGTAAAAAAAGTAGAGTACAAAAAGTACAAAATCATCCTAAAATCACAGCGATGCATTAGTACTGCACTGCATTGCTATTTAATTTTGCATGCAAGTTTCTGCAGCATTTCTAATTGCCCGAGCGATCTATCAACAGTATTTATTGATGAAAACAACAGAGTCACAAAAATTCTTCGGAAATGCTTAGTGTCAGAGTCAGATTGTTGGTTTATAGCTGATCCGGGAACGATTAATGTCAGTGTCAGAATGCATGCCGTGTCAAAGCTCATTACATTGGCCTTGGTCGTGTAGGTAACGTACACAACTAACTAACTTATAACTTATAACTTAAATGCTTAAATCTTACATCTGAAGCTGAACTGTACTGTACTGTACTGTACTGTACTGTACTGTACTGTACTGTACTGTACTGTACTGTACTGTACTGTACTGTCTGTCTGTCTGTCTGTCTGTCTGTCTGTCTGTCTGTCTTTGATTATAATAATTATTGTTTTTTTCTGAATATGGATGCAGTGGGACTGCACTGCGGCCACTGCATTGCACAGTAGTGCCGCCACTGCACTGCCATGCATTGCATAGCAGTTCAGTGGGGTGCGGTACCCCTATTGTGAACTTAGTGATAAAAAAATGGCCAGCATTTCTAGCTGCCCGAGGGCTCTAAGAACTGCATTGCGTAAAAAAAGTAGAGTACAAAAAGTACAAAATCATCCTAAAATCACAGCGATGCATTAGTACTGCACTGCATTGCTATTTAATTTTGCATGCAAGTTTCTGCAGCATTTCTAATTGCCCGAGCGATCTATCAACAGTATTTATTGATGAAAACAACAGAGTCACAAAAATTCTTCGGAAATGCTTAGTGTCAGAGTCAGATTGTTGGTTTATAGCTGATCCGGGAACGATTAATGTCAGTGTCAGAATGCATGCCGTGTCAAAGCTCATTACATTGGCCTTGGTCGTGTAGGTAACGTACACAACTAACTAACTTATAACTTATAACTTAAATGCTTAAATCTTACATCTGAAGCTGAACTGTACTGTACTGTACTGTACTGTACTGTACTGTACTGTACTGTACTGTACTGTACTGTACTGTACTGTACTGTACTGTACTGTACTGTCTGTCTGTCTGTCTGTCTGTCTGTCTGTCTGTCTTTGATTATAATAATTATTGTTTTTTTCTGAATATGGATGCAGTGGGACTGCACTGCGGCCACTGCATTGCACAGTAGTGCCGCCACTGCACTGCCATGCATTGCATAGCAGTTCAGTGGGGTGCGGTACCCCTATTGTGAACTTAGTGATAAAAAAATGGCCAGCATTTCTAGCTGCCCGAGGGCTCTAAGAACTGCATTGCGTAAAAAAAGTAGAGTACAAAAAGTACAAAATCATCCTAAAATCACAGCGATGCATTAGTACTGCACTGCATTGCTATTTAATTTTGCATGCAAGTTTCTGCAGCATTTCTAATTGCCCGAGCGATCTATCAACAGTATTTATTGATGAAAACAACAGAGTCACAAAAATTCTTCGGAAATGCTTAGTGTCAGAGTCAGATTGTTGGTTTATAGCTGATCCGGGAACGATTAATGTCAGTGTCAGAATGCATGCCGTGTCAAAGCTCATTACATTGGCCTTGGTCGTGTAGGTAACGTACACAACTAACTAACTTATAACTTATAACTTAAATGCTTAAATCTTACATCTGAAGCTGAACTGTACTGTACTGTACTGTACTGTACTGTACTGTACTGTACTGTACTGTACTGTACTGTACTGTACTGTCTGTCTGTCTGTCTGTCTGTCTGTCTGTCTGTCTGTCTGTCTGTCTTTGATTATAATAATTATTGTTTTTTTCTGAATATGGATGCAGTGGGACTGCACTGCGGCCACTGCATTGCACAGTAGTGCCGCCACTGCACTGCCATGCATTGCATAGCAGTTCAGTGGGGTGCGGTACCCCTATTGTGAACTTAGTGATAAAAAAATGGCCAGCATTTCTAGCTGCCCGAGGGCTCTAAGAACTGCATTGCGTAAAAAAAGTAGAGTACAAAAAGTACAAAATCATCCTAAAATCACAGCGATGCATTAGTACTGCACTGCATTGCTATTTAATTTTGCATGCAAGTTTCTGCAGCATTTCTAATTGCCCGAGCGATCTATCAACAGTATTTATTGATGAAAACAACAGAGTCACAAAAATTCTTCGGAAATGCTTAGTGTCAGAGTCAGATTGTTGGTTTATAGCTGATCCGGGAACGATTAATGTCAGTGTCAGAATGCATGCCGTGTCAAAGCTCATTACATTGGCCTTGGTCGTGTAGGTAACGTACACAACTAACTAACTTATAACTTATAACTTAAATGCTTAAATCTTACATCTGAAGCTGAACTGTACTGTACTGTACTGTACTGTACTGTACTGTACTGTACTGTACTGTACTGTACTGTACTGTACTGTACTGTACTGTACTGTACTGTACTGTACTGTACTGTACTGTACTGTACTGTCTGTCTGTCTGTCTGTCTGTCTGTCTGTCTGTCTGTCTGTCTGTCTGTCTGTCTGTCTGTCTGTCTTTGATTATAATAATTATTGTTTTTTTCTGAATATGGATGCAGTGGGACTGCACTGCGGCCACTGCATTGCACAGTAGTGCCGCCACTGCACTGCCATGCATTGCATAGCAGTTCAGTGGGGTGCGGTACCCCTATTGTGAACTTAGTGATAAAAAAATGGCCAGCATTTCTAGCTGCCCGAGGGCTCTAAGAACTGCATCGCGTAAAAAAAGTAGAGTACAAAAAGTACAAAATCATCCTAAAATCACAGCGATGCATTAGTACTGCACTGCATTGCTATTTAATTTTGCATGCAAGTTTCTGCAGCATTTCTAATTGCCCGAGCGATCTATCAACAGTATTTATTGATGAAAACAACAGAGTCACAAAAATTCTTCGGAAATGCTTAGTGTCAGAGTCAGATTGTTGGTTTATAGCTGATCCGGGAACGATTAATGTCAGTGTCAGAATGCATGCCGTGTCAAAGCTCATTACATTGGCCTTGGTCGTGTAGGTAACGTACACAACTAACTAACTTATAACTTATAACTTAAATGCTTAAATCTTACATCTGAAGCTGAACTGTACTGTACTGTACTGTACTGTACTGTACTGTACTGTACTGTACTGTACTGTACTGTACTGTACTGTACTGTCTGTCTGTCTGTCTGTCTGTCTGTCTGTCTGTCTGTCTTTGATTATAATAATTATTGTTTTTTTCTGAATATGGATGCAGTGGGACTGCACTGCGGCCACTGCATTGCACAGTAGTGCCGCCACTGCACTGCCATGCATTGCATAGCAGTTCAGTGGGGTGCGGTACCCCTATTGTGAACTTAGTGATAAAAAAATGGCCAGCATTTCTAGCTGCCCGAGGGCTCTAAGAACTGCATTGCGTAAAAAAAGTAGAGTACAAAAAGTACAAAATCATCCTAAAATCACAGCGATGCATTAGTACTGCACTGCATTGCTATTTAATTTTGCATGCAAGTTTCTGCAGCATTTCTAATTGCCCGAGCGATCTATCAACAGTATTTATTGATGAAAACAACAGAGTCACAAAAATTCTTCGGAAATGCTTAGTGTCAGAGTCAGATTGTTGGTTTATAGCTGATCCGGGAACGATTAATGTCAGTGTCAGAATGCATGCCGTGTCAAAGCTCATTACATTGGCCTTGGTCGTGTAGGTAACGTACACAACTAACTAACTTATAACTTATAACTTAAATGCTTAAATCTTACATCTGAAGCTGAACTGTACTGTACTGTACTGTACTGTACTGTACTGTACTGTACTGTACTGTACTGTACTGTACTGTACTGTACTGTACTGTACTGTACTGTCTGTCTGTCTGTCTGTCTGTCTGTCTGTCTGTCTTTGATTATAATAATTATTGTTTTTTTCTGAATATGGATGCAGTGGGACTGCACTGCGGCCACTGCATTGCACAGTAGTGCCGCCACTGCACTGCCATGCATTGCATAGCAGTTCAGTGGGGTGCGGTACCCCTATTGTGAACTTAGTGATAAAAAAATGGCCAGCATTTCTAGCTGCCCGAGGGCTCTAAGAACTGCATTGCGTAAAAAAAGTAGAGTACAAAAAGTACAAAATCATCCTAAAATCACAGCGATGCATTAGTACTGCACTGCATTGCTATTTAATTTTGCATGCAAGTTTCTGCAGCATTTCTAATTGCCCGAGCGATCTATCAACAGTATTTATTGATGAAAACAACAGAGTCACAAAAATTCTTCGGAAATGCTTAGTGTCAGAGTCAGATTGTTGGTTTATAGCTGATCCGGGAACGATTAATGTCAGTGTCAGAATGCATGCCGTGTCAAAGCTCATTACATTGGCCTTGGTCGTGTAGGTAACGTACACAACTAACTAACTTATAACTTATAACTTAAATGCTTAAATCTTACATCTGAAGCTGAACTGTACTGTACTGTACTGTACTGTACTGTACTGTACTGTACTGTACTGTACTGTACTGTACTGTACTGTCTGTCTGTCTGTCTGTCTGTCTGTCTGTCTGTCTGTCTGTCTGTCTTTGATTATAATAATTATTGTTTTTTTCTGAATATGGATGCAGTGGGACTGCACTGCGGCCACTGCATTGCACAGTAGTGCCGCCACTGCACTGCCATGCATTGCATAGCAGTTCAGTGGGGTGCGGTACCCCTATTGTGAACTTAGTGATAAAAAAATGGCCAGCATTTCTAGCTGCCCGAGGGCTCTAAGAACTGCATTGCGTAAAAAAAGTAGAGTACAAAAAGTACAAAATCATCCTAAAATCACAGCGATGCATTAGTACTGCACTGCATTGCTATTTAATTTTGCATGCAAGTTTCTGCAGCATTTCTAATTGCCCGAGCGATCTATCAACAGTATTTATTGATGAAAACAACAGAGTCACAAAAATTCTTCGGAAATGCTTAGTGTCAGAGTCAGATTGTTGGTTTATAGCTGATCCGGGAACGATTAATGTCAGTGTCAGAATGCATGCCGTGTCAAAGCTCATTACATTGGCCTTGGTCGTGTAGGTAACGTACACAACTAACTAACTTATAACTTATAACTTAAATGCTTAAATCTTACATCTGAAGCTGAACTGTACTGTACTGTACTGTACTGTACTGTACTGTACTGTACTGTACTGTACTGTACTGTACTGTACTGTACTGTACTGTACTGTACTGTACTGTACTGTACTGTACTGTACTGTACTGTACTGTCTGTCTGTCTGTCTGTCTGTCTGTCTGTCTGTCTGTCTGTCTGTCTGTCTGTCTGTCTGTCTTTGATTATAATAATTATTGTTTTTTTCTGAATATGGATGCAGTGGGACTGCACTGCGGCCACTGCATTGCACAGTAGTGCCGCCACTGCACTGCCATGCATTGCATAGCAGTTCAGTGGGGTGCGGTACCCCTATTGTGAACTTAGTGATAAAAAAATGGCCAGCATTTCTAGCTGCCCGAGGGCTCTAAGAACTGCATCGCGTAAAAAAAGTAGAGTACAAAAAGTACAAAATCATCCTAAAATCACAGCGATGCATTAGTACTGCACTGCATTGCTATTTAATTTTGCATGCAAGTTTCTGCAGCATTTCTAATTGCCCGAGCGATCTATCAACAGTATTTATTGATGAAAACAACAGAGTCACAAAAATTCTTCGGAAATGCTTAGTGCCAGAGTCAGATCGTGGGTTAGCACTTTCGTTTCCGACCCTCTCCATAACATTACGGCCACTTTTATCATTCTCAAATGTCTGTGATACATAGGCCTAAGTCTATTAATATACACGTATATATATATGTATAATATGGTATCGCTATTGCTGGTTTTGAGACATAAAATCATTTTAAAATGGACAGTTATATGTATCCATGTGATATTTTGCTGAAATAGTAAGTTAGATCTGAAAGAAATGGCTGCAGATTGTAAAAATAACTAGGAACTCTTTAATTCTTAAACATCATAATGAGATGCGCGTATGAATTGCTTTGGTTGTCATGGTATGTACGTCTGTCAAACCATATATGGTAGTGTCCAGGAGAAGGGGTGCGTGTACGTCATATTACATACCATCAGACTGTTGTATGTGGTACACTGCCCTGTCCTACATTGTTACGCATACACTCTGATGTGTATATGCCTAATCATGATGCTGTCTCCCAGGTCTCACAAGTAGTGTATGCTGTTGTTAGTTGGATACATGGATGGGCACAAAGTCTTTGCAAGTGAGGGCTCTGAGTGTGTGCAGAACTAATAGATAAGCTATATAGGTTCAGAACAGAAAGGTTTGGTTTTGTATTTGTCATGTGCTCATCAGGCTACATTGTGTGTGGAGGTTGAATGTACTTGGAGTAAGCCTATAGCTGGCCTGTATACATCAGAAGTTGTATTAGATTTAAACAACTGTGAGACAGGATGTCTGTCTGGCACTGAGTTAAAGACAGTGAGATGGATTTTCCAGTCAGCATTATCATTGACTGAGCCAATGTTGGTTCAATGTTGGTCCATCGTCTGTGACGCTAGCCCAACATTGAACCAACATTGAGTCAGCGAGCGTTGTCACTTCGAAACACATCATTTAGATTATACGAAGACTTTGTTGGGCCTAACAACAATACTTGTTCTGACCATGCTATTGCCATAGGACAGGATGGTGGACTGTCCATGACAGCGACCTTTAATCTTCTATGTTAGACTTTGCCACAGGATGGTGGACAGTCCATGACAGCGACCTTCAGTGTTCTATGTTTGACCTTGCCACATGATGATGGACTGTCCATGACAGCGACCTTCAATTTTCTATGTTTGACCTTGCCACAGGATGATGGACTGGGAGTGAACGCCATACAGAGAGTTTGACATTCTTCATACTGTGACCCTCATATGGTTGTAAACTACTTATTTACATAATGCCATCTTGGCCCACTTAGAACTACACCAGTAAAATGATTGAACTAATGCTTCGTTCTGCCCGAAAAAACAAATATAAAACCCATCCAGCGGATGAGAGCCGCAAAAGAACAACACAAGTAAGGATCAACACTTGATATATCTCGAAAGCTGAGAATAACAATAAGAAAGTTAGAATATCACAGGAAAAGCTAAACACTAGAATATCACCCAAGCTGAAGATAAATGCCAGGTGATGTTGACGAAATAGTGTTTCCTTGGGCAAGACACTTCACTCCCAAATGCTTCACTTCGCTCATGTGTAGAATTAGTACCTGACGGGACCGAGGTTTCAATGTGTACATGACGTGCATAGCACCAAAATAGTTGCAGAGTTATCTGCTCCACTGGGAGTTGTTCTGGCACAACAATGACCAGGGGTAATATGACGTAGCACGCCTTGAAAAGCCCTTGGTTTGATATGTGTGACATATCAATTGACACATTATTATTATTAGAGTAATCACGTCAATGTTGGAATAAATGGATGGAGGCGTGTAAAATTGTTGCTTAACATCACTTTTCGTCCGGCATGGTCATTTAAGTGACTTTGCAATACGTCAACACGGATAATGTACATATCTGGTGATAACGTGAGGGATTGGAGGGATTTGGAATCTGGGTTATTGAGTGCTTTCCTTCACTCGCGTGATAAGGGTTTCTTGACATTATTATTGACACAACTTGAGGGAGGGGATGGGTGCAGTTGGTAATAATTGTATTTGGTGAAGTGAATCAGAATTGGACAATAACCTGGGGAGAATGATGTGAAAATAGCCTACCTTTTTGTCAAATGCCATACACCTGCCTCTTTCATCATTCAGATTCTGATCACACATGTCCTCAGAATTTCCTCCTGTGTAAAAGTGTACCATATTATATAGTAACTTTTCATTTATATTTCTAAAATAATAATTTATATTTCTCTCTGTAATTTGTGATATTATGTGTTTCTTGGGTGACAACGTTTGTCTTTACATTCTTTACATTATTAATTTAAATTAATATCTGTACCTTGTTTATATGGAAATATGTAGACCAGTTGGCTGCATGGCTATAGCTGACTGGTTGGCTGGCTGATTGGCTGGTTAGCTGAGAGACTGGCTGGCTGGCTGGCTGGTTGGCCGATTGGCTGGCTGGCTGGCTGGCTGGTTGGCTGGTTGGTTGACTGGCTGGCTGGTTGGCAGATTGGCTATCTGGCTGGCTGGTTGGCTGGTTGGCCGATTGGCTAGCTGGCTGGCTAGTTGGCTGACTGGCAGGTTGTATGGATGGCTTGTTTTCTAGCTAATATCTCCACTATCATGTCAATATTTATTTCAAATATCACCACAACCGCTTCAATATATAGACCAATATTTTTAAAGTTAGCCTAACATGTTCATAACTAGACGAGCATATTTAACGTGAGCCTAACATGTTCAATGTTAGCCCAATATCTGCAACGCTAGTCCAGCATATTCAATGTTAGCCCAATTTTGACATCCGCTAAATGTTCTCATCATTAGCCCAACATCTTCAATTTGGACAATTTGACAGTTAATGAAATTTATTCTGAGATTAAATCCGAATGAAAATAATAAAGATGGTAATCATGTTTATAAAGGGGTGTTATAATTAGCATAGTAATTTACTACATGTCAAATGGTCTAACTTGAACAAAAGAGGTTTATCATGTTTATAGAGGGGTATTATAATAACTTGGGGAGAAGGGACACAGCCTACCTGTTGTCAAATACTGTACACAGATTCTTCATCGTTCAGATTCTGATCACACATGTTCTCAGAAAACTTCTCATTTCCTCCTGTGTAAAAGTGTACCATAATATTTAAATTCATATTTCTAAAATAATAATTTATAATTCCCTTTGTTCGTAATAGTTGGAATACTAACAACACTATATATTATCATGATTTTACTTATATATAATATTGTTCTATATGTGATAATATCCGTAGATAATAGTTTTTAATAAATAATTGCATAAATGTATTTTTTTAAAACAGGCTGACACCAAGTAAACTTTAAATAATGTGTATATGTATATATTATGTATCTGTCGTCCCATTAAGCATTCAAGCAGCTTCATTCTTCTGCAGGCTCATGCCAATAAAAGTAGACGAATAACTGTCTACATTTTTATTTTACTCCTATTGAATTAATTGATTAAACATAAAAGGTAAAGGCATAAGCTACAATGTCGTGATAAATATGTACCTTGTTGATGTTGCTTTTAGTGATAGTGCTGGTTCTTACGTGGAAATATGTAGATCACTTGGCTGAGTTGTAACTACAGTATAATAACATATTATAATAACCAGTGTGAATGTAAAGATAAACAGAGTAAACAGTATGCATAATGTAAGGAAATACGAATATATATGTACCCTTTTCATAACTGTTCTTGTGATATTGCTGGTTCTTAAGATTAATATATCATTTGGCTGAGCTGTAACACTAACAAATTAATAACCAGTGTTAATGTAAAGATAAACGTATATATAGTCAACATAATGACTGAGTTACTGAAATACGACAATTAGAAGTAAATATATGTACCAGGCTTTCTTGTGTATATTTTGTTGAAATAATCACTCTTCCGATTTTGACTTCTATGTAGATCACGTTTCCATTTTGACAACATCATCCCTGCAGAACCTGATATCAGAAGCTGTGACAACCAAGTAACAGCCAGTAAACTTTTAAGATCATACAACTCAAGACATACCTCTGATAACAATTTTACCAGAAAAGAGGCAACGAGTAATGTAATCAAACAATAATTATATATGTAAAATAAACACCACATCTCCATGCGAATCTATCTCTACATGATAATCGTGATGGAAGATATATTATTCTGGTTGTAAGTATCTGCCCAGCAGCCGCATCGACCTCTAGTAGCAGCTGAGGGCGTCATAGGTCATACCTTACTGTAAAATATCTGATTCATATGCATGTTAATATTATGATTATCATCAAGCGACGATGTAGCTCCTTTAAATGTTGTCCTGTGGGGTTGGTGCTATCTGCTGTGACAGTCACTAGGTGGGGCTGAATGTTTTATATGCATGCATCACACAACAGAGACCACTGGAAACTGTAGGCCTAGTCAACCCTTGATTGATCAAGGTCAAATTTAAAATAGGCCTATATTCTGTGAAACGCACTGACCTCACCGGAAACCATTTCGAATGGCAACTCGGGGAAAAAAAGTTATACGACACCCCCCCCCCCCCCCATATGTCATTGTATTAGCCAGCTCGGTGAAAATATTGGGTGCTCAAAGCTATTGAGTTTCACAGAATACAGTATAGGCTACTATAAGATGGTCCTTTTATGTATAGTTTGTATAATATTTGTTATGTATACACTTAGTATTATTTATGTAGCATTAATTCTAAATGTATATCTGTATTGATTTAGATAAATATAAATGTAGGGCCTAAGATAAATTGAATTAAAAAACAACAATCACCAGGTGGGGCTAGGTGTGTTACAGTATGATGTTGCTGGACGTCAATATAATCACCCGATGCTGGTTGAATGTTGGACCAGCATCTCAGACGGTGGGCCAACGTTTGACCAACATTGGGTCAACGTGTTGTGTTTTCTGGGAGGCGCCGCACATGGATTGTATCCATAACACACAGGATAATCAAACTCGGGAGATAAATTGGTTGTGTTCAAGCATGTAAGCGTTGTATTATAATGTATTAGTATGTGGATGGATAGAATGTGTGATATTAGGATGAGATGGGGCGATAAATTAATTACAACAACTTCAGCGTTTGTCATGAGGCTTGGTTGTGTGTATCCTCTCTACAATTATAATAATAATATTAGGCTCCGCCCCATCATTTCTCTATGGCTCACACTAGGTCACATGGCCTGTCAATCACATCTGAGCATGCTGTCACATGACAAATCCGGCCAATCACAGGACTTCACTGCCGTCACATGACTTCAACATGTATAATTAATTATCTCTTTAGGTAAGATATTATAATAAGCTCAGATCAGAGAGGATTCAGGCCTTAAAAAGTATATTTTTCTATTCTATAAGTATCATTGAACGATTGAGATAGTAACATTACTATTGTATCATATTAGTCTCAGGCATAGTGTTGTGTACACAGTCGTATCGTGCTCACGACAGCTCTATATAGCAGTCGATGTCAGTGAACAAGTGATCTGTGTCATGGATGTATAATGAGGTCAGACGCCATTAGTGGCTACATAATTTATAGTAGGCGTATACATGGTATTGGGAGATATTGCAGGCTTTGGTTTAATAGGCGATCACAGCGAACAAGAGAAGCTGAACCAATGTCAGTTTAATGTTGGTCCACCGTCTGCGACGCTGGCCCAACATTAAACTGACATTGGGTGGACGTGTGTTGTGTGTACGTGGGCTGTGTACCAGGGCTGCTGCAGTAACAGCTTTTTGGTACTCGTGTACCCAGCATCAATACATCGCGCACGTGATGTGATATGTACACCTGACCCTCTCAATATTATAGGCGTCTATAATTTACGCTCATAAATTGTAGGTTATACATGGATACCCTGGATATGGAGTAAGATAAGGCGAGCTTATTACTCTGTATAATAACCAGCCTGTCAAAGTACATATTATGACGCGGTTAGAAAGAAAAGAAGTAGGCCTATCATAATTTATATGATGGTTTGAGGAATGAATGGCCTGTCAGTATACTCTGAGCTGCCCGTCAAACACGATACGTTAAAACAATGCCGATGTGATGTTGGGCCGACGTCGGAGACGGCGGGCCAACATTAAATCGGCATTGGTTTATCGTGTCGGGCTGTCTGGGAGGATGTTGTGGACTATATAGGCTACACTGTGTCGCCTGCCCTGTGATACTGTGTAACAAGTCAGTGTGTCTACTTTAAACATGGAGCTAGGAGGGGTTAGGCTTAGGACTTCTCACCAATGTACCTCCTAATCAGGAAATGTCATATTGTATATGGCAGTAGTTTTGACATAACTTGATAATGTCAGTAGAGAAGATCGTGAATGAATAATATTCAATGAATGGATATACAAATAAAGCAGTGATAATTATGGGGGATTAAACAGGCAGGTTGGGTGTAGGCTACCCCTTTCCCAGAACAAGGGGACATACACAGGTGAGACTTATAAACACAGATTCACAGGGCAAATGAATTTGGCAGATTCTTCTGTCATTTTCATGAAATTTTACACTTAAACTTTTGATGCAGCGACTGAAAAAATATCGCAATTTTAGTACAATTTTTCAGAGGTTACAATGCACCATTTGACATGTTATGAAATTCTGTGACCACGTTATGGGGTTATAGAGTGGTGACATTTACTAGGCCTAGAGATTAACTTTTCAACCCAGTACATACGAGGCGTTGACCCAATGCTGGTTTATTGCTGGGCCAGCGTCGTAGACGTTGGACCAACATTAAACCAGCATTTTGTCAACTGGGCGTCTTAGCTGGGTAGCCTATCTCTAGAAAATAGTGCTTGTAAAATTTCATTGAGAATTGACTGAGTCATCAGAGAAATTCATTCACCACTGTTAAAGGGACTGGCCCAGGCTAAAATCATAAAAAATCGGTGGTTTTATTTTGGCTTCTTAATATGACCATGTAAACATGTCCATAGACTAGAACTGCAATTTTTTTTTTTTTAAATTTTTGTGTTGCCACCCACCAGTTAGGCTAGATATAGAGACGAAATTCCTGATTTCTAATTATGGACAGCCATGTCAAAAATAAGAAATACGGGAATTTCATCTCTATATCTAGCCTAACTGGTGAATACGCAGCAGAGAAATAAAAAAAAACTTTTGCAGTTCTAGTCTATAAACAAGTTAACATTATATGGTCATATTAAGAAGCCAAAATAAAATCACCGATTTTTTTCATGATTTTAGCCTGGGCCAGTCCCTTTAATGTGAACGCGGGTATAGCTAGCTATACTTAACAGTCATGAAGCAAGGATAATCTTAGTGTCAGAATAATTAGAAGACGTTGTCACAAAAATGGCTCAACACAGTGACAAATCCAACGTCGACAACGTTGTGTCAACGTTGTCTCAATGTTGCTGTGATGTCTTGTGAGTTATTTTTTGTGTTAGCAAAAATGCGTGCACTGGCTTTTGACAAAAACAAAATGTAGGTCATAATCTGATAATGAGGTCTTAACCCATTATATTTTCATTCATTGTGAGGATGGCATGATTTTAGGAGGATAATATTTTTTTTCTTTTTAATCTAATGCTAATCAAAATAGACCAGGTGGTTCATAATTATAATCCTTCGTGACATCAGTGCTTAAAGGGTTAATGTGGGACTATTGAGGGGGGGGGGTATATTGAGGCTGGGATTTTATTTGCTGCATGTGGGATATCAGTTATAATATACTGCATTTTATTAAATTATTCCCTAACAGTGGTGAGTTCAATATTGTAGATGCTGTTAAATTCTGTTGCATACAGATCAGATGATATTGTCAGCAGGGTACATGGGCTGTCAGTAGGCCTATAATGTATGCTAGCAGCTCCTGCCTCAGATCATTATAATAGATGTACCCCACTGTAGGCGTGAGGTGTGTACACGCCTCTTTGATAAACGCTACTGCAGCCACTTCTGTTATCAGATTAAGTACCATATTTTGAGTGAACAACGTAATATATCCTACGTATGAAGACATGATTATGGACTAAGATTATTCCTTAGTAAAGCTCATAAGTTAGAAGAGAGTGCCTCCTGTTTAGATACCCAAAACACGGTTTTTGTTTTGCAAAGAGGTTTAGTTTTTCAGCTGATCAGTGCTGATAGCTGGCACACGGGGATGTTAATTGGCGGTGTACACACTATAGCTGCAGACATTGGCCCAGTGCTGTTCTAATGCTGGCCACCATCTTCAATGCTGGGCCAGCATTACGCCACCACTGTACAGGGATGCAGGTCATACAAGCCGGGCATACAGGCTGCACAATACAGGTGACTTGATCTGCCAATCACGTCTGGGATACGCCCACACAGAGACCACGTGATAATAACGTCATCACAGCTAGCATCTCCTGCCAAGATGATATGGTATGACTTTCACCAGAGTATAGTTTAATAAGTATCTCGTGGGAATAATATGGTGCAATTAACATGGCTAGGGTACCAATGTTGTGATATGATTGAATGGGTAGCAATATATTCAATATAATTTAAATATCAGACAGGAATGACGTCATAACATGTGTGATATACACCCTCTCATATATCATGTGTATTGATAATAAGAGGTCAGAGGTGACAGCAGCTATACCAGCAATACTTGTAGGCGTGTGTACACTATCTCTTCCAGGTCAGAAGTACTGGTTGAGTTGTTATAAAATAATACTTGAAAACAGCTAAACTCAATCTAAGTGACGTTTAGCCAACGCTGTACCAACGTCGGACTAACATTGACATTACAGGTTGTTATTTCAATTCATTGTCAGCTGTGTAGAACCTTGCTGACATGATGATTTAGAAGTGTCAAACTTTTTATCCAGCTATCATGGTAGGCTATTGACAGAGACCCCCCCCCCCCACCACCGTCAATATCACACTGACTCTCATTCTAGCTGTTCTCATTCTAGCTGCCTCAAGTCTCGCGTTTTATCGTGACGTGTGTGAGAAATGCCGAGATTTCACCATACTGTGCACAGCAAACCAAAATGTGTATCCGAATACACAATAAATGTGAACCAATGCTGGTTCGATGCTGGCCCACCATCTGTGACGCTGGCCCAGCATTAAACCAGCATTGGTTCGTTTTTTCAGTAAATAAAATGTTTCAGCCAATCCTTTCACTGAATTATCAGTTTGTGCAAGGGAAATAGAATCTTATTCTATTTTCCTTGGTTTCTGTAATCTACAGACGCTGATGAACATGATGAAGGGGGCACCATGGATTTTCAGGTGAGGGGGGGGAGGTATGTACTGTTGTGTTATCATTATTTTTAAAACATGTGCATATATTTTATAATTATGTGATATTCACAGGGAGTTGTAATTAAACCAACATTGGGCCAATGCCTCATGTTTGATGGCCTGCTAACCATGCTAACTATTGTTTTGAAGTGATCCCTATAATGTTGGCCCATGGTCAAACCAACATTGGGCCAATGCCACATGTTGGATGAGCTGCTAACAATGCTAACTATTGTTTTGAGATGATCCCTATAATGCTGGCCCATGATTAAACCGACATTGGGCCAATGCCTCATGTTGGATGGGCTGCTAACCATGCTAACTATTGTTTTGAGGTGATCCCTATAATGTTGACCCAAGGTCAAACCAACATTGGGTCAATGCCTCATGTTGGATGGGCTGCTAACCATGCTAACTATTGTTTTGAGGTGATCCCTATAATGTTGGCCCATGGTCAAACCAACATTGGGTCAATGGCACATGTTCGATAGACTGTTAAATGTTGTCTTGAGGTGATCCTGGGATATAAGGGGTTTATATTTATAGTAAGCGTTTTGATTAAATGGTATAAATATTATATAATCACATTCTAGATGAATTATATTTTATATAATATGTACTAAGCGTTGACACATTGCTGTTTAAATGTCTACGAGGCTGGCCCATCATTAAACCAACATTGGGCCATTGCCTCATGTTTGATGGACTGCTAACGACAAGATTACATTTCATCAATATCAAACCTGGACTGCTAACTACAAGATTACATTTCATCAATATTAAACCTGGACTGCTAACTTTTGTCTAATTTCGATCCCCAAAAGCACTGTTTTACAGTATATTTTCCCTCTTAAAGCGCGGGGATCGACATTAGACGTCAGAATCTGACGTCTGATTCTGACGTCTAATGTCGATCCCCGCGCTGAAAGGGTTAATGTATTGAACCATATTGAACCCAGCAAACATACATTGTCGGCTTAATGTTAGCCCAGCGTCCTAAACGGTGTGCCAACATTAAACCAACATTAGCTCAACGTTTTGTTTTTGCTGCACCGGTGCTGGTTTAATATTGGCCCAGCGTCGCCAACGTTAAGACGCCGTCAAACCAACATTGGGCTAGAGTCAGGGGGTTAATCTCCTAGATTCAGAATCGAGCCCGGCACCCTGACCCTACATTGAATTAAAGCGATATGATCAACTGGATGTCGACCCAGCAGATTCCACATTGAAACACTCACAATATAGCAACAATGTGAAATGTGGCTCAGTGCTGGCTAGACGTTGGCCCAGCATTGAGCTGATGTGGGACAAAGTTATGTGTTTTGGTTGACAGCCTTAATTATGGATTAAAACATCAGATATGGATAATTGTCCATATTGAAACACCACAATAGCAACTATGTGAAATGTGGCTCAGTGCTGGCTAGACGTTGGCCCAGCATTGGGCTGATGTGAGACAAAGTTATGTGCTTTGGTTGACAGCCCTAATTATGGATTAAAACATCAGATATGGATAATTGTCCATATTGAAACACGCACAATATAGCAACTATGTGAAATGTGGTTCAGTGCTGGCTAGACGTTGGCCCAGCATTGGGCTGATGTGGGACAAAGTTATGTATTGGTTGACAGCCTTAATTACGGATTAAAACATCAGATATGGATAATTTTCCATATTGAAACACACACACATGAGTCAAAACATGAGATTTGAAAATAAAAATAAATCTCACTAAGCATGCTAAGGAAGAAGCAATGGACGGCTTTACATTTTATCCATTTCGGTAATCTTTTCAAAATTATTGACAATTTAATATAAATAATTAGAAATATTCACAAAAAGTGTACATTTCAACACAGTGTTTGACATAGTTGTCTATAAACATGAAAACTAAATATAATATAATTGACGATCGCACAGAAAAAAAAAATACTCAATTATGAATAATTGTCAATAACAGTATTAATTTGCACTTAGCATGTTTAGGAGTGAAACTTTATATCGTCTGAAATGATTTCCCTTGCCGAATACAAAACTATACACCCTCAAATTCATACAATAAATTGCTTAGAGATAACCATGATAACATAGATACACCTTTCTTACCTGTAGATATCGCTTGAATTCCTCATCTTTACAGCTTCTTGTACACCCTTTTAATTCATTTCTCCCCTGTATTTGTCTGTATCTGCCACACGACCTGAGTCTGGGAATGAAGTGTTACACATGTTACAGTTGACAAGGACGTTTGAGTTTGGCGCCCATATTTACAGTAAATGAATAAAGTTTACCCAGTAATGATTCCAGCGTTTTTTATCACATATATGTCATGATTATCTGATCATACGGGCTAACTTTGCTATAACAACATCAGTATTCACAGTTTACAACACTTATAATTAATAAGTTAGAATGAGTGCCACCTAAATATTTCAATACTTATAAAGCGCTAAATGTGACCACGGGGAAACTGGGCTGCTATACGTTACTGGGTACAGTGGGGGGCTTGTTATCATGGTTATCTGACGGGAGAGGCGGCAATATGTCAGGTTGGGAGAAACAACAATATGGCAGGTTGGGAGAACCGGCATCCGGAAAGCTATTCCAGCAAACACGAGACATTGAACCAATCCTGGTTCAATATTGGGCCGACGGCGTAGATGGTGGGCCAACATTGGTTCAATGTCTCGTATTTTCTTGGAATTTTCTGCCGTGCAAAGCCAAAAGGCAGTATCTGATTACTTCACAAGTAAGCAGATACTGCCTTTTGCCTTTGCAGAGCAGTTATGTAGGAGGGTGGATAGACGAGATGCCGTCAATGGGCTGTATCCAGCCTACAGAGTACAGGTGACCCATAAATATACCAACAAAAGGCCCAGTACACACATAGTGGTAGAATCTGTCAGATAATATGTGGACAATATGGCCCTTTATTCTGAGCGATTTTGCGTCGTCTACTATTTTGTGAGGGATGAAAACGAAAACATCACTTTACTCATTATCTGTCAGATAATATGTGGATGTGAAGTGTCACTTTATTCTGAAACATTATGCGTCCTGTACTATGCATTATAAACATCACTTTACTCATTATCTGTCAGATAATATGTGGACATGGAGCGTCACTTTATTCTAAGACATTATGCGTCCTGTACTATGCTTTATAAACATAACTTTAGTCATTATCTGTCAGATAATATGTGGATGTGGATTGTCACTTTATTCTGAAACATAAGGCGTCCTGTACTATGCATTATAAACATCACTTTACTCATTATCTGTCAGATAATATGTGGATGTGAAGTGTCACTTTATTCTGAAACATTATGCGTCCTGTACTATGGCTTATAAACATCACTTTACTTATTATCTGTCAGATAATATGTGGATGTGAAGTGTCACTTTATTCTGAAACATTATGCGTCCTGTACTATGCATTATAAACATCACTTTACTCATTATCTGTCAGATAATATGTGGACATGGAGTGTCACTTCATTCTGAAACATTATGCGTACTATGCATTATAAACAGGGGTTTCTGTGACTGGTGAATGCTTATTTTTACTGTTTTCTCATAATCATGATAATAGGTGCGCTTAGTTTGAGCAACATGTGGATAGGGATTATTTTAAAATGTATTTTTTTCACTTAAATATTTGTGTTGAGGCGTCTTTTATTTTTTCCAACTGACTATATGCATTCCCTTTGACACAATGTTGGTTTAATGTTGTTCCACCGTCTACGATGCTGGCCTAACATCAAACCATCATCATGTCTAAGTAGGTTGAGGTGACGATTGTAGGCCTATTGGACCTTTTTCATTCAAGTGTTGACCTGGAGATTTAGTCATTTTTAATACACTAATTGTCCTAGTTGGTATTTCTACCACAAGTCGCACTTCACGGTTAATTAAAAATACCTAATTTTTTATATCTGGTGAAATATATCGGATTAAATTTACACATGTTAAAAAGTGTTGAACTGTTCAATTGGATGGGTAGTTGTATTTTCTAATTGATTTTATTAAAATATGTCAGATTTATAAGCATATGCCCCCAGCATGTAAAAGGTTAAGGTGGCTCACCACTGAAAACATTTTATCAGGGACAAAAACAAAGCCATAATCCGTTCATGACGTTACTCCCTATGGGTCCGATAATATGTGAAAAAGGTGTGTCACTTTAATCTTAAACTTTGTGTCCTGTGTTTTAGACAGGGCTGATTTTTTTAATTCCTGGTCAAACGATAATTATATTTTTTGTAAAATATGTTGAATGTAACTACATAAGCATGATGGGCGGGGGCCCTAGGGTAGTGGTTAGCACCGCTGCCTTTCACGCCAGAGTTCCGGGTTCGGTTCCCGGTCTCGGCGGTTTCAAAGAAACAAAAATGTTTCTTCCCCATCCACGTGTGAAAGTTAGTATTGTGGGGAGCCTCCGTGACCGAGAGGTAGCGTGCTCGGCCTCAGACCGCCAGGGCTCGAATTTCGAATCCTGTGTCTGGAAGACAGTGTCATCTCAATCATATCACCATCCTCAGGAGGTTCTCCTGGCCCAGTTTAGCCTATATGTGCACAAAGGTGGCCTAAAGCCCGATTCATTTCATTTCATTTACATAAGCATGATAAGCCGATTTTTGTTGGCGTGATATTCCAGCTAACACGAGATATTGGCCTAATGTTGGGTCAATGCTGGGCTACCGTCTACGACGCTGGACCAGCATTGATCCAACATTGGATAAATGCCTCGTGCCTGCTGGCATCTGCATCAGTAACAGAGACTTGTCAACTCCACATGTGTCCCTCATGCTGTGTTATGTCGGTGTAATGCCGTCATTTATCATGTTTATACTAACAACATATCTGGTGGCAAATTCCCCTGGGCCGTTAAAAATGCAGTGATCTCTAGTCTGGTAGAAAACTGGAGACTTTGGCCCAATGTTGTTTTAATGCTGGGCCGGCTTCATCATACGTGTCTGATACAGGCGACAGCCAGCAATCACTGAACAAATTCCGTTTTAATGCTGATCCACAATATAAGACGTTGGCCCAACATTAAAACAACATTGGCTAAATTGATATTGAGATCCATGGAACCATCAGAGACTTGGGGCCTAAAGCGTTTATATGAACTATCACATACGTGGGGCCTAGATTGTTTAGTTGAAATACCAGAGACTTGGGGCCTGGAGGGTTTATCTGAACCATCGGAGACTTGGGGCGTAAAGGGTTTATATGAACTATCACATACGTGGGGCCTAAATTGTTTAGTTGAAATACCAGAGACTTGGGGCCTAGAGGGTTTATCTGAACCATCGGAGACTTGGGGCCTAAAGCGTTTATATGAACTATCACATACGTGGGGCCTAAATTGTTTAGTTGAAATACCAGAGACTTGAGGCCTAGAGGGTTCATCTGAACCATCGGAGACTTGGGGCGTAAAGGGTTTATCTGAACTGCCACATACTTGGGCCTAAAGGGTTTATCAGAACAGCCTTGGGCCTAAAGGATTTATCTGAACTATCACATTCTTTGGGCATGAATAGTTTATCTGAACTGCCGCATACTAGGGGCATATAAACGGTTTATCCGAACCATCATAAATTTGGGGTTTAAAGGGTTCATCATAGAATAATTAGACAATTTATACATGATATAACAAATTACAAATGTTAATTTATTTTTTGTTTTAAGTTTACAACGCTGGCCCAGTATTGGGTGCGCCTTTTGATTTATTTTGGGTCCTAAGGAGTAATCAGCTTTCACCACAGCCCATCCACACCTATAAATATACACATTACACTATATTGTCCGCATAGACAATCCTACAGACCTATGGTTCAAGTCCAAATCATGGGCAATCTGTCGCCAGTCAAGCCTACATGGAATGCTGGCCAGCGTATTCCCAATGTTGGGACAGCGTACATCAAGCCGAACCAACGTTGATCTAGTGTTGTGTCAACGCTTATTTTTAGCTGAACAGTTTATTCTATTTGGAACAAAACATATGCTGTCAACATGGTCAAAGCATTCCAAATTAAATATTTAGAGTGGGAATATAATATAATTACATCAGGTCATAATGGGGGTAGATCTAGAGCAAACAAACGAAAATTCGGGACTGAATTTTTTGTACATGCAGAGGGGCAAAATATTTAGGTACAAAATCCAGAAAATTGTTAACACCAGCCCTAATTCTTTGTCATTTCGACTATACATTCTCAGCCTGGAACTGTTGTCTCCAGTAAATAAACTCCAATTTTTACATGGAAAGCACTGTCTTTGCAAATAAAATAATTTTTTAACCCTTACAGCGCTGAAATATTAGCATAAACAATGGAGATCAAAGGGTTTTTCTTCAATTTGAAATTATCATAAATGTCTTATAGTTAGCTCTTACCGTTATCAGTCAAACTAGCTACAGATACACCTGAGACGTTCTGTAGTCAGATAGTATACCAAGAAGGCTATGATAAATGAAAGGAATTGAATTGGGAACCAGCAGATTTATCTGTTTATATGTGTTCTCAAAATTGTTTTGATGATATTTTCAGAGACAGAATGTACTGCGTTTTTGATAACAGCAGATGAGTATCTGGCTGGTAATCGGCTGATCTCAGCACACGTCACCACATCAAGTTCGAACCTTGATCCCCTCTCCCAAAAATATATTACAGCTAACTCGAGAGTCGAGATATAGCACAACAAACTGGGGACGTTGATTCAATGCTGGTGTATAGTCGGCCAGCGTCCCAGACGGCGGGCCAACGGTAAATCGACATTGGGCCAACCCTCTCCCCGTATTAACTGCTGGGAACACGCATTATGATCATATGGACGGGGGCCCTGGTGCATTGGTTAAAACTGCCTGCTTGGAAAGTCGGAGATCGCGGGCTCGAACCCCACTCTGGTTTAAATGAAATAAAATGTTTCTTCTCCGTACACTCGTGAAGATTAAATAATGTGGGGAGCCTCCGTGACCGAGAGGTAGCTTGCTCGCCCTCCGACCGGCAAGGCCCGAATTTCAAATCCTGTGTCTGAACGGCAGTGTCATCTCATTCATCTCACCATCCTCAGGAGGTTCTCCTGGCCCAGCTTAGCAAGTATGTGCACAAAGGTAGCCTAAAATCCTATTCAGTTAATTTCATTTGTCTCCATCATTTTATAAAATAAACCAGTGGCTTTAACTTGGAACTTTTACATTTTGATCATTATTTCATATTTTATACATTTTAAAGAAAATATGGCATGGTCTGTTAAAGTGACAGTGGGTAGGTATATTATCATGATTATTTGTGCATTTCAATTTGCCAAGTACATTTTGCCATTATTGCTGTCAACCTAATATTTCAATAATTCATTTCCTGAATCGATGGGTGAATGGATGGCTTAACGATAATAAAATTAATTAATTAAAAAATGAATAAATGCGTATTTAAAATGAATGAATGAATGAATGAATGAATGAATGAATGAATGAATGAACAGTGATGATTGAATGAATGAATGCCCATGATGTGTTCCAACAAGAGAGGTACTGGCCACAATGAGGGGATTAACCCTTAGAGGGCTGAATTATTTGTGTATAAACCATGGAGATTAAAGGGTTGTTTTCAATTTGAAATAATCATAGATAGATAGATATTTCTTGACATAAAGAAAAGTCATTACTGGCTTATTTGTCATAAAAATGATAGAATATATGTACAAATATATACAAAATGGTTAATTTGATAAAATCACACGACAATTTACATGGTATCACATACATTTTAAATATTTGAATTCTTTCAGTGCGGGGAACGTCTTTATACGTCAGAATCTGCCGTCTATACAGACGTCAGAATCTGACGTATTAAGACGCTCCCCGCGTTGGAAGGGTTAAATTAAATCATCCACGTCTGTCTGGGATATAAAACCAGAGACCACAGAGATTTTTATCAGCTGCCAAACCCCTGTCCTGCTCTGACCATCAAGGCCCCAACATTCACTAGGCAATATTGTTCTAGTGTTGGCCCACCATCTGCAACGGTGGCCTAACGATGAAACGACATTGTTTTAAGTTTTTTACCGGATTTGTCCTTGATGAGTATCCCCCCCCCCTTCCGTACACAGCGGCACCCTGTATCCATGGTGACAGGCCGGCCCGGTACAAGGGTACAGTGCCGCTACCCCTAATGACCCCCTTATAAATCCTTCAACCAGCCGCTGAGTGTGTCAACACAATCATGTACTCCAGCAAATACGCTGAGCCGATGATGGTTTGATGCTGGGCCAGCGTCGTAGACTTTGGTCCAGCATCAAACCGGCGCTGGCTCAACGCCTGTTTCTTCATGGGTAGTCCTACCTATAATATACCACAGTTCTCTATTTTCTCAGCTACATATATTTTCAGTTGATACCAGATGATAACAGTAAACTTCAGAGTCTCACACCCAAGCAAACAATACACGACACATCGAAACAATATTAGTCCAATGCTGGGCCGATGTCGTAGAAATTTGTTTGAGAATTGACCGAGAAATGAGTTTATTTTCCAAATTTAATGTGAATTCGATTTTAGGATCAATTGAATATTAGATGTAATTTGTCGTTTCTCACAATATTCAACACCATTTTAAATGTACTTAGGGCCTATAGGCCTACTCCTATGTTTCTACTATAACTCACTATAATTTCCCTGTAAAACTCTAATATTTAACTGAAAATAGCTATATTTGCGATATTATTTATTAAAGCGCTGAATTATTTTGTATAAACCATTTTTTTTTTCAATTTGAAGCCTTCATAAATGTCTTAGTTAGCTCTTTCCGTTTCATTTGAATACCTATGTTATGGGTCTACGGCCATCATAAATATCTTAATTCTTACAGTGCGGGGATCGCCTTTAGACGTTAGATTTTGACGTCTAAAGTCGAACCCCGCGCTGTAAGGGTTAATATATCGCGGGACTGGTTGACAAATAGGCCACTTAATACATTAAGATATGTGCAATAACAGAAACACAATATATGCCATGTTTTGTCACCTGTGGTCAAATGCATGTATCTCCATGCAATGTTTTTGTCAGCTGTGGTCGAGTAATCATGATAATCTATAGATTCCTTGCTGTGACGTTTGTTGCTCATTCTGACATAATTATCGTCCTTTTGGATATGAAAAGGTGTATCGTACACTTTACAAAGTTGTCAATACACCCTTTCATATCTGAGGTCTGGGGACACTATTGTTGCTCTGACTCACTTTGCCCAGTTTAGCCTACCCCACTCATTTCATTCAACTGAATCATCAGTCTTCTTCGTATTAACACCTTGTCATTGCAAGGTGAACAAATAGGCCCTATTAGCTATTTTTATCAAATACGCATAGGCATCCCAGCAAACACGAGACGTTCACCCAATGTTGGTACAATGTTGGGCTAGTGTCGTAGACGGTGGGCCAACATTGTACCAACATTAGGTGAACGTTTCGTGTTTGCTGGCATAGGCCTGCATGCATCTCGCTGGAAACAAGAATAATTATCATAGAATATTTATAATCGCTTGTTTTCGATTTCTGCTTGTGTCTTTAGTTTCTCATTAAATATTATTATAGACCCCTAGTAGACTATAGTATTAGAATTTTTTTTGTTATAATGCTTTCTGTGGTTTCAAGACATCTGCCACTGCATATAGGCCCCTATTCATTTCTGAATAGGCCCTAGGCCTATTATTTTTAAATCATTTATTTTTCATTCCCATTGAGATGGGAGCTGTGTTTGAAAATGAGATGAGAAATAAATGGACCACGAGCATGACGGGACGAGACGTTGTCCAAGCAAACACAAGACGTTGGTTAAACGTTGGCCCAACATTAAACCTGCATTTTTCCAATGTCTCGTGTAGTAGGTACCACTGACAGGGGATGCTGGCCTAGTGCTCATAGATTGTGTTGACCTTCACCTTGGAAGTTCATTCATTCATTTTGTTTTGTTGACAAAATAATGATGATGATTATGACGTCATAATATATTTGGAATGTTTACAAACCTTAGGCTGTATAGCATAATAAATGATGTGTAAATTATTATGTCATTTCTAACTTACACAATCTAATTAATGGTTCCCTGGGCTGAGGAATAAAGGGACTATTTCATGTAGCCTATACATAAGATCTTTGCCCGCCACTGTTATTCAAACTGTGCCCATCAACAGGGAATAATATAATTTGCTAAAAAAGCTGTGTATCGTTTGTGTTTGTGGCTTTATGCTGGGCCAGCGTGCAGACGGTGGACCAACATCAAGCCAGTCTTGGGTTGGAGTCTTCTCTTTGTTATAGGCCTACTGTCCATAGGGCATACTACTTCTTTGGCAGTACTTGGCCCATTGTTGCCCATGGATACCAAAAACTGATGCAGCTACACCAACAATTAAAATTGTCATAATAGTGTTGTGACTACTGTAGTACGTAGTTCCTCTCTATGTATAGGCCTTTATTAGCAGACATGATAGGAGCAGCCTTTTTTCAATTGCCTCGTTTTATTTTCACCATTACTGCATTAGATGGTTTAATTTCCTCCCCAACACCTGGCCCCAACAGTTAGAAAGTGTGTTATACCTGTCTACCCAATACCTGGTTACATCCCTGACAATTTTTGTGTAATTTTGTTTTTAAGGCTCTCTGTATCAGACACAATTTAACAAGGAGGCCTACCCAGACAACACGATGAATTGAGCCAATGTTGGCTTAATGTTGGCCCACCGTCTACGACGCTGGCCCAACATTAAGCCAACATTGGTTCAACGTCTCATGAATGCTGGGTAGGACTGTAGTCTACATCTAGGCCTACAATTCCTGTTTGCCTGTGATTGTATTATTATGACCTGTCATCTTGAACATTTTATCATGGAAGGCCTAGCACCCCTCCCGCCCCCCCCCCCCCTCTACACCAGACAAACTATTACCTGTATCATAATATACATGTAACCAGAATATAGTATAGGCCTATAGTGGTGCAAATTATAAAACTATAAGTTTCACTAGCCCAGAGCGAAATTCAACCGGCCCTTACCATCATTTAGGCCTACCATACATTTTTATGCAAATCCACTGTTCAGCTCTTGCAATATTCCACTAGCCTCGGGCTACCGGGCTAGTACGAATTTGCTTCCATGAGAGTCTACCAGAGTTCGGCCAGAATGGCCAATGCTTGTTTAATGTTGGGCCAGCGTCGCAGACGTTAGTGCAACATTATGCCAACATTGGCCCAACGTCTCGCTTTAACTGGGTAGCATATCGTGTCACCAAGACTTTATATAGTGTGGAATGATGCATGTGTCATTGTCAGTGTACAGGTGTAGTTAAACCTTAAACTGTTAAATCGCTGATTTTTTTATAAAAACCTTGGAGATCAAAGGGTTTATTTCAATTTGATATCATCAAAAATGTCTTATTCAGCTTTTTCCGATTCATTTGAATACCTGTGTCATGGGTCTACGGCCATTAGAAATATTTTTAGTCTTACAGTGCAAGGGATCGACTTTAGTCGTCAGAATCAGACGTCAGATTCTGACGACTAAAGTCGATCCCCCGCGCTGTAAGGGTTAAAGGTGAATTATCTGCCTATAGAAAGTCTAGGGCTCTCCTGTCTCTGAGTGATTAACTTTAATTTATCAGGTTTAATACTCAAGCCTGCAGAACTGGCTGGAGATAGATCTACCCCCAGTTTACAAAAAGGGATGCAAAATACATGGACCACGAGACAAGACGTTGTCCCAGCAAACACTAGACGTTAGTTTAACGTTGTGCCACCGTCTACTACGCTGTCCCAACCTTAAACCAGCATTGGGCCAATGTCTGCCTGGTTGAGTACCACTGAGATACCCCAGTTTAAGGGGGACGCTCGTCTAGAGCTGACATATTTTTTATTTGTTAAATCTCACTTTGGAAGTTCATTCTTGTGGTTTTGTTGACATCAGTTAATTAATTTAAATTATGACGTCATAGTATCTGAATGGCATTTTACAAATCTCAGGCAGTAGTCTACAGACTATGAAAAAACAGTAGGCCTCTTATTTATCTTGATATTATATGTAACGTTAGCCTATAGAGTATAGTATCCCCGCAAACAGGACACATTGAAGCAATGCTGGTTTAATGCCGGGCCAGCGTTGCAAACGGTGGCCCAACATTAAACCAGCATTGGTTTGATGTGTCCTGTTTGCTGAGTAGGCCCACTCAACCCTGCAAAGCCAAAAGGCAGTATCTGATTCCTTGGAAAGTAAGCAGATACTGCCTTTTGGCTTTGCACGTCAGTAGGCCTAGGCCTATACCAGTTGGCTCCAGCACATGGAAAAGTTGACAATTTGACATAATCATGCCTACATTATAGGCCCTATAGTAATTTCAATCATGACGTCCCCCTTATCAGGGCTCTGCCCAAAAAAATGGCTGCTGTCATGGCAACAAAAAGGTCAAAGCATTATTAAATTACCAGTTTGTCAGGATAGACGACATAAACCATGTTAACAGACTTGGCCCACACTTTAAACCATTTGACCCAATGCTGGTTTAAAGTTGGGTCAGCACTGTAGACGATGGTTCAACATTAAACCAGCCTTGGATTATGGTCTGTTTGCTGAAGGGCTCAGTGGCGTGTTGTTGACTGCTACCAGATGTTTCGGCCCCAGGTCTGCAGATTGCTGATCAAACGACTATCTGATGTGTTGGGAAAATATACTTCAAAAGCAATATAAACTAAACAATTCATTATAAGCCTACCTTAGGCCAGAGCTAACCAGTAGCGCATGTTGGCCAAATATTCTGGTTCAGAAAAGTCATACTTCTAAAAAAGCAATATAAACAAAACAAGTCATTATACTTTAGGCCATGCTTTTCGTTGATTTCTCCTCAATTATTAACGGTAAAATTGTATTCAGTATTTCAAAAGTTAGACCACTTGACATGACTGTAGTAAATTAAAATTATGACGTCCCTCTATAAATGCATTACACTAATTCTAGAATAGTATCACCATGGAGATAGTAGGCTCTACTATGTCTATGGTATTACATGTCAAATGGTTGGAAAGCTCTAAAACCCATCATTGTCTGGATTAACGTTTTTTTTTATAATATCTAAATACCCGCCGTCAGATTAACTTGTATCGCAAATTTTTCGCCGATTTCTCAGTCAATTCTCAAACGATTTTCATGAAATTTTGTATGGACTATTTGCGTGTCACTGGGCGACTACCGTGAAATTTTCATCGGAAAATATCGTATTGCTAAGAAGTTAGACCATCTGGCCTGTAATGCAATTCAGGGCTAAAAACAAACTTGAATTTAACCAGTTTAGTGGGTTTATAGAGGGACGTCGTAATTTCAAATTTACTACGTCAAATGGTCTAACTTTGGAACTACATAAAAATTTTCGATGAAAATTTAACGGTAGTCGCCGCTTGACCCGAAAATAGTCCGTGCAAAATTTCATCAAAATCGGTTGAGAATTGACTGAGAAATCGGCGAAAAACATGCGATACAAGTTAATCTGACGGCGGGTATAGGCCTATAGACCATTACACTAATTCTAGAATAGTATTACATGTCAAATGGTAGGAAAGCTGTAAAACCCATCATTGTCTGGCCCAGTGGGTTGACGTTTTCCAAAAAAAAATATATAGGCCTTAATATATGGGCTATAGATCTATAGGGCCTATATCAAATCAAAGCTGTGAAGGTACTTTTTGTGAGAAGATATTCGCCCCCCTTGGATATTAAAAGGTGTATCTGCCAATTTGTAACTGACAGATAAACCCTTTCATATCCAAGGGAACGTACTGTTATTATATAGGGCATAACATATCCCTAACTAAGCCATTTAACTAAGCCATTTATGATGACTTCAAATTAAAAATAACCCTTCGGTCTCCATGGTTATTACAAAAAATACATCGTTGTAAGAGTTAAAGGGTGAACCCAGTGTTTGATCAATGTTGGGCCAACATCGTTGTAAGGACTAAAGGGTTACGGCCCAGCTACGCTGAGCTGAACAAGGATAATACAACCTGTAAGGACTAAATGGTTACGGCCCAGAGCTGAACAAGGATAATACAACCTGTAAGGCCTAAAGGGTTAAGGCCCAGCTACGCTGAGCTGAACAAGGATAATACAACCTGTAAGGACTAAAGGGTTACGGCCCAGAGCTGAACAAGGATAATACAACCTGTAAGGACTAAAGGGTTACGGCCCAGAGCTGAACAAGGATAATACAACCTGTAAGGACTAAAGGGTTACGGCCCAGAGCTGAACAAGGATAATACAACCTGTAAGGACTAAAGAGTTACGGCCTGGAGCTGAACAAGGATAATACAACCTGTAAGGACTAAAGGGTCACGGCCCAGCTACGCTGAGCTGAACAAGGATAATACAACCTGTAAGGACTAAAGGGTTACGGCCCAGAGCTGAACAATGATAATACAACCTGTAAGGACTAAAGGGTTACGGCCCAGAGCTGAACAAGGATAATACAACCTGTAAGGACTAAAGGGTTACGGCCCAGAGCTGAACAACGATAATACAACCTGTAAGGACTAAAGGGTTACGGCCCAGAGCTGAACAAGGATAATACAACCTGTAAGGACTAAAGGGTCACGGCCCAGCTACGCTGAGCTGAACAAGGATAATACAACCTGTAAGGACTAAAGAGTTACGGCCTGGAGCTGAACAAGGATAATACAACCTGTAAGGACTAAAGGGTCACGGCCCAGCTACGCTGAGCTGAACAAGGATAATACAACCTGTAAGGACTAAAGGGTTACGGCCCGGAGCTGAACAATGATAATACAACCTGTAAGGACTAAAGGGTTACGGCCCAGAGCTGAACAAGGATAATACAACCTGTAAGGACTAAAGGGTTACGGCACAGAGCTGAACAAGGATAATACAACCTGTAAGGACTAAAGGGTCACGGCCCAGCTACGCTGAGCTGAACAAGGATAATACAACCTGTAAGGACTAAAGGGTTAAGGCCCAGCTACGCTGAGCTGAACAAGGATAATACAACCTGTAAGGACTAAAGGGTTACGGCCCAGAGCTGAACAACGATAATACAACCTGTAAGGACTAAAGGGTTACGGCCCAGAGCTGAACAAGGATAATACAACCTGTAAGGACTAAAGGGTTACGGCCCAGAGCTGAACAATGATAATACAACCTGTAAGGACTAAAGGGTTACGGCCCAGCTACGCTGAGCTGAACAAGGATAATACAACCTGTAAGGACTAAAGGGTTACGGCCCAGAGCTGAACAAGGATAATACAACCTGTAAGGACTAAAGGGTTACGGCACAGAGCTGAACAACGATAATACAACCTGTAAGGACTAAAGGGTTACGGCCCAGAGCTGAACAAGGATAATACAACCTGTAAGGACTAAAGGGTTACGGCCGAGCTACGCTGAGCTGAACAAGGATAATACAACCTGTAAGGACTAAAGGGTTACGGCCCAGCTACGCTGAGCTGAACAAGGATAATACAACCTGTAAGGACTAAAGGGTTACGGCCCAGAGCTGAACAAGGATAATACAACCTGTAAGGACTAAAGGGTTACGGCCCAGAGCTGAACAAGGATAATACAACCTGTAAGGACTAAAGGGTTACGGCCCAGAGCTGAACAAGGATAATACAACCTGTAAGGACTAAAGGGTTACGGCCCAGAGCTGAACAAGGATAATACAACCTGTAAGGACTAAAGGGTTACGGCCCAGCTACGCTGAGCTGAACAAGAATAATACAACCTGTAAGGACTAAAGGGTTACGGCCCAGAGCTGAACAAGGATAATACAACCTGTAAGGACTAAAGGGTTACGGCCCAGCTACGCTGAGCTGAACAAGGATAATACAACCTGTAAGGACTAAAGGGTTACGGCCCAGAGCTGAACAAGGATAATACAACCTGAAAGGACTAAAGGGTTACGGCCCAGAGCTGAACAAGGATAATACAACCTGTAAGGACTAAAGGGTTACGGCCCAGAGCTGAACAAGGATAATACAACCTGTAAGGACTAAAGGGTTACGGCCCAGCTACGCTGAGCTGAACAAGGATAATACAACCTGTAAGGACTAAAGGGTTACGGCCCAGAGCTGAACAAGGATAATACAACCTGTAAGGACTAAAGGGTTACGGCCCAGAGCTGAACAAGGATAATACAACCTGTAAGGACTAAAGGGTTACGGCCCAGAGCTGAACAAGGATAATACAACCTGTAAGGACTAAAGGGTTACGGCCCAGAGCTGAACAAGGATAATACAACCTGTAAGGACTAAAGGGTTACGGCCCAGAGCTGAACAAGGATAATACAACCTGTAAGGACTAAAGGGTCACGGCCCAGCTACGCTGAGCTGAACAAGGATAATACAACCTGTAAGGACTAAAGGGTTAAGGCCCAGAGCTGAACAAGGATAATACAACCTGTAAGGACTAAAGGGTTACGGCCCAGAGCTGAACAAGGATAATACAACCTGTAAGGACTAAAGGGTTACGGCCCAGAGCTGAACAAGGATAATACAACCTGTAAGGACTAAAGGGTTACGGCCCAGAGCTGAACAAGGATAATACAACCTGTAAGGACTAAAGGGTTACGGCCCAGAGCTGAACAAGAATAATACAACCTGTAAGGACTAAAGGGTTACGGCCCAGAGCTGAACAAGGATAATACAACCTGTAAGGACTAAAGGGTTACGGCCCAGAGCTGAACAAGGATAATACAACCTGTAAGGACTAAAGGGTTACGGCCCAGCTACGCTGAGCTGAACAAGGATAATACAACCTGTAAGGACTAAAGGGTTACGGCCCAGAGCTGAACAAGGATAATACAACCTGTAAGGACTAAAGGGTTACGGCCCAGCTACGCTGAGCTGAACAAAAACAATTGTGTGAAACTCAATGACCTCGACCGCCTTTGTTTTCACCGAGCTGGCTAATACTTAATAAAGTATGGGGAGGGGTGTTATATAACCTTGTTTTCACCGAGTGACGTCACTGTGGTTCACAGAATACAACCTAACCCGGCTATCTCAGCAAACACCACGCATCAACCCAATGTCTGACCAATGTTGGGCCAACGTCGTAGACGGTGGGCCAACATTGGTCAGACATTGGGTAGATGTGTCGTGTTTTCTGGGTATAGCTTCTCGTTCCACTTTCACAGGGTGTCAGAATTACAAGATTCGTTATCAGCTGATGTGTCAGCTGTTGTCATCTGCTATCTGCGGTTTGTCAGATGCCCGTTGTGTAAGCTACTCCATGACTGCAGCCTCGAACCCGAATCCCGCGGCAAAATCCCGTGTAATCAGCCTCGAACCCAAATCCTGTGTAATAACGCGAGGTTTGGCGAGATATCATTGTTACTATTTTTGGCTCCACGTAGGCGTGTTGAGTATTGCGTAACGCGTGATGGCTGATGCGTAATGCGTGAAGTCAGAATCCACATGCACGTCATAATATGGTGCGTGATGTGTGACGCGTGATGCGTCATGAAACTGGAATATCTATGGACTTACCCCTGTACTGCTGTTTTGTTCAAATAAGCATAATATTCCTTAAACTGTTAAAGTTTTGAATTTACTATGTGGAATAAAGGGTGGTATCTGCCACTTTGTGAAGTATCAGATACAACCCCTTGATCCCTGGGGGGTATTTAACCCTTTCAGTGCGGGGACCGACTTTAGACGTCAGAATCTGCCGTCTACAGACGTCAGATTCTGACATCTAAAGTCGACCCCCCCCCCCGCACTGAAAGGTTTACACATTTAAATAGCCCTAGACCTAGAGGGGGGGGGGGGACCGACTTTAGACGTTAGAATCTGCCGTCTACAGACGTCAGATTCTGACGTCTAAAGTCGACCCCCCCCCCCCGTACTGAAAGGTTTACACATTTAAATAGCCCTAGACCCATAACATAGATATTCAAATAAAGAGCCGAAAGAGCTGACTCAGACATTGATGATGATTTCAAATTGAAAAAACCCTTTGGTCTCCATGGTTTATACACCAATATTTTAGCGTTCAAAGGATGAATTATCTAGTGATATAAATATAATTAGGCCCTAGTCAGATATTACAGTATTACATATGATTATCTAGTGATATATAAATATAAGTAGGCCCTAGTCAGATATTACAGTATTAAATATGATTATCTAGTGATATATAAATATAAGTAGGCCCTAGTCAGATATTACAGTATTAAATATAATTAGGCCCTAGTCAGATATTACAGTATTAAATATGATTATCTAGAGATATATAAATATAAGTAGGCCCTAGTCAGATATTACAGTATTAAATATGATTATCTAGTGATATATAAATATAAGTAGGCCCTAGTCAGATATTACAGTATTAAATATGATTATCTAGTGATATATAAATATAAGTATAGGCCCAAGTCAGATATTACAGTATTAAATATATGTATAGGCCCTAGTCAGATATTACAGTATTAAATATGATTATCTAGTGATATATAAATATAAGTAGGCCCTAGTCAGATATTACAGTATTAAATATGATTATCTAGTGATATATAAATATAAGTAGGCCCTAGTCAGATATTACAGTATTAAATATGATTATCTAGTGATATATAAATATAAGTAGGCCCTAGTCAGATATTACAGTATTAAATATAAGTAGGCCCTAGTCAGATATTACAGTATTAAATATGATTATCTAGTGATATATAAATATAAGTAGGCCCTAGTCAGATATTACAGTATTAAATATGATTATCTAGTGATATATAAATATAAGTAGGCCCTAGTCAGATATTACAGTATTAAATATGATTATCTAGTGATATATAAATATAAGTGGGCCCTAGTCAGATATTACAGTATTAAATATGATTATCTAGTGATATATAAATATAAGTAGGCCCTAGTCAGATATTACAGTATTAAATATGATTATCTAGTGATATATAAATATGAGTAGGCCCTAGTCAGATATTACAGTATTAAATATGATTATCTAGTGATATATAAATATAAGTATAGGCCCTAGTCAGATATTACAGTATTAAATATGATTATCTAGTGATATATAAATATGAGTAGGCCCTAGTCAGATATTACAGTATTAAATATGATTATCTAGTGATATATAAATATAAGTAGGCCCTAGTCAGATATTACAGTATTAAATATGATTATCTAGTGATATATAAATATGAGTAGGCCCTAGTCAGATATTACAGTGTTAAATATGATTATCTAGTGATATATAAATATAAGTAGGCCCTAGTCAGATATTACAGTAATAAATATAATTAGGCCCTAGTCAGATATTACAGTATTAAATATGATTATCTAGTGATATATAAATATAAGTAGGCCCTAGTCAGATATTACAGTATTAAATATGATTATCCAGTGATATATAAATATAAGTAGGCCCTAGTCAGATATTACAGTGTTAAATATGATTATCTAGTGATATATAAATATAAGTATAGGCCCTAGTCAGATATTACAGTATTAAATATGTGCTGTTATAATTCCCAGTGGCTGGCCCCAGGCCAGTAATAGATGCTTCCTTTTCATGTACATCGGCATTGTGTGATGTAAATTATCATCTCGTTAATTTGTCTTTACGTTACCAAGGTAACCTTTGTGTTGCTAATTTGTTTGTTTCTATTTTTCATTCATTTGAAGCTGGAATTGCTAACGCAATCTCCAGATTGAAATGACGAAAAATATAACTATGTATTTATTTATGCCGCCGCATCCATCATCCAAACCTTGAATTCCCAGTTCACACTTTTGATATTGGCCCAATGCTGGTTTAATGCCGGCCCAACATTAAACCAAGCATTTTATTGGTCGGGGGTAGAATACCAGACGTTATCCCAGTATAAACAAATACTAATAATGTGGGGTGTTGTTTTAACAAATGCTAGTTGACGAAAATAATGAGCGATTTGGGGTGTTGTTTTAAGTCCTTAAGCTAAGCCATTCATCATAATATTAATTTATCGGACATCCAAACCTTGTATGCCCAGTACACACCAGATAATTGACCAGATATTGGTTTAATGTTCAGGAGTAGAATACCAGACTTGATCCCAGTATAAACAAATATTATTGTTAACGAGAATAAATCTTTTTTGACGTTCCCTTGAGCGATTGAGGTGTTGTTTTAACTGCATCAAATCAACCATTCAGCCCACTATTCATTTAAGCTTGTCAGTTGGCATAAAGGGGAAATCTATTCTACCCGGAAACTTCAAAATGGTTATAAACGTTGAAAAACCAGTTTTGAAATATTTTCTACATGTACACTGGTTGACCATATTGTCAAATCTATAAGACCGCCAGGGTTCATTCAGGGTTCATTAACCCTTTAACCGCCAAATTATTCAATATGAATTTTCACCCACTCGAAGTTGTGTCTCGCTGACGCGATCCACAACTTCAAGTGAGTGAAAATTATTCAGATTTGACAAAGTGGAAGTCAACTCTTTTCAAATCTTGCTGGTTGATGTCACATTTTATCTTTAACATGTTTAAAATGTGGTACTTAATGTGCTTATAAAAAATGAAAACCCGCATATATGCGGCACCGGCGGTTAAAGGGTTCAGATTATTCTGTGACTAAAATAAATAAAATAGTTTGTTTGTTTGTTTGTTTGTTTGTTTGTATATGTGTTTGTTTGTATATTTGTTTGTTTGTTTGTTTGTGTGGGTTAGCTAGCCTTGTTACCGGGCTGCTAAATGGGTTAAAATTGCATTAACATCATACCGTAATTGATTCTTTATGATCTCAATTTTAAATTTTATAATTCTTCATTTTTCCGTTTGTAGTGGATGAAGTGGATGAAGATGATGTGGTTTAAAAATTAAAGATAATTGCTATGTATTGGTAAGCCAATTTCATGGAAATTTTCGTTCTAAAACCCCTATTTGTAGGGAAATTAAGTCTGTTTTCAGGGATGTAAAATGGACTTGAAGGGTTAAGTAGCTTATACACATACACTGTGCATATTGCCTCACTTTGCTGCTCTAATCCTTTCGAATGAGAGTGTGATGATATATCGGTTATTATGATGATTGCAATTTATACAAAGTAACTGAATTTCTTATGGCTGTTGCAGACTCACACTGACTGATGCCCAAAAAACTCATAACCGAGAAAGTTCACGTTTACGACAAGTCAAATACAGGAACAGGAGAAAGATAAAAGCTGGTGTAGAACTAACATAGGTCGCCTGAGAAGATGAGCCGCCTGAATTCGTCCAAGTCACCTGCAGCCAATGTTAGAACCCCACATAGGTCGTCTGAGATGATGGGACGCCTGAATTCCTCCAAGTCACTGACAGCCAATGTTAGAGGCCCACATAGGTCTTCTGAGAAGATGGGCCGCCTGAATTCGTCCAAGTCACCTGCAGCCAATGTTAGAAGCCCACATAGGTCGTCTGAAATGATGGGACGCCTGAATTCATCCAAGTCGCCGGCAGCCTATGTTGGAGGCCCACATATGTCGTCTGAGATAATGGGACGCCTGAATTCATCCAAGTCGCCTGCAGCCAATGTTAGAGGACCACATAGGTCATCTGAGATAATTGGACGCCTGAATTCATCCAAGTCGCCTGCAGCCAATGTTAGAGGACCACATAGGTCGTCTGAGAAGATGAGCCGCCTGAATTCATCCAAGTCACCTGCAGCCAATGTTAGAGGACCACATAGGTCATCTGAGATAATTGGACGCCTGAATTCATCCAAGTCGCCTGCAGCCAATGTTAGAGGACCACATAGGTCGTCTGAGATGATGGGACGCCTGAATTCCTCCAAGTCACTGACAGCCAATGTTGGAGGCCCACATATGTCGTCTGAGATAATGGGACGCCTGAATTCATCCAAGTCACCGACAGCCAATGTTAGAGGCCCACATAGGTCGTCTGAGAAGATGAGCCGCCTGAATTCATCCAAGTCGCCGGCAGCGTACCGCATGCAAGAGTTCCGCAGAAGAATTAAAGAAAGGCCAGATTTACACGAACTCTTCAAAGAGAAAGAAGCAGTGAGAAAAAGACTTGGCAGGTAGTTATTATGGTTATCATGGCTATTAAGTCCATATTAGTATCGCTGTGGCATTTAGACCATATTACAGTGAGGCAGGGATCGACACTTACCACTCTGAGGTAGTTAAAATTGCATTGACATTATAATTGATTTTTTTAATACCTCAATTTTAAAATATCATAATTCTTCTTAATTTTCTGTTCAAAAACTGTGCTCATATTTGCTGTATGATTTGAGAACTCATCTGGTATCATTACGTAGCTTATTCCCATACACTGTATGCTCTTTTTACCCTTTAAGCCCTCACGATGCATCAAAGCATCATTTTACATCCCTGAAAAGAGACCTAATTTTCCTACAACCAAGGGTTTTAAAACTAAAATTCCCATGAAACTGTTTTGCCAATACATGGTAATTTTCTTTAATTTTTAAACCAAGTCAAATCATCTTCATCCACTACAAGTCGAGAATTGTGACAGCAATTCACGGCTTGTAGTGGATGAAGATGACAATGGGAAATTCAGGCCTGAAAGGGTTAATCACTTTGAATGTAGAGTGTGATGATATTTCGGTTTATATTATGATGATTACAAACACAAAGCAACTGAATTTCTTCTGGCTTTTTTAGACAATAATTAACATACTGCATTTTACACATACACTGTGCATATTACCGTACCTCAATTTGCATATTACCGTACCTCAATTTGCATATTACCGTACCTCAATTTGCTCTTATAATCACTTTAAAATTATTATGACTGTTGCAGGCCCAAACAGACTAATGCTCAAAAAACTCTTAATCGAGAAAGTGCACGTTTACGTCAAGTCAAGTACAGGAACAAAAGAAAGATAGTAGCTGGTGTAGGGTCAGTGTCTCAATATGATAAGCAGGTAACTCCTCATATATAGGCTTAACCCTTCTCCTACTAGAGCCGTATATAATTGATTAATTGAGCATCTAAGTCTTGCATTTCATCTTGGGGAGCTGAAACATGATGTAAAGCGCTAAAAATGACTATGATCAATACTTTTCACAAAGTCGCTAAAATTTAAATAAAATAAGGTAGGAAAAGGTTTAGATTTTCAATTAATCAAATAATTCAAAAATGAAGTTTCCATTCTCCATAAACAGAAGTATTTTTGTCATTTGAAGTTGAGAATTGTGTTATCAGCTTCAGCTTCAAATCAATGAAAAATTCTGACTGGCAATTTAGCAGGACAAGGCAGTAAGAACAACAAAGAAGCAGATGGTTTTAAGAAGAGAAGATATGATAAGGAAAATACTGTGTAAATGCAAAAGATTAGGATAAAAAAGAAAACTCGCCGGAGCACCAACATCTGCTGAAATGTGGCTTCACAATTTTTCAATGTCTAATTGTTTTACTGCTACAAAATGCAGAAAATTTAAAACATTGCATGTAAAAATTTATGTGAGGACCAGCCAGAAAATGGACACACATTTTGTACTGATCTAGGCCGATATTCTGAGAACTTTGCCCTAGACCATGTGGGTTTTTTCTATCATAAATTATAAAATATTTTTGTTATTCGCAAAATTGATTAGCTGTTGGTCAAAATTAGCTTTTCGCTACACAAAACTGAACAAATTGAACCCTGATACTCTCAGTCTACAATAAGGCCTAAATCAGCACATTACAATTTATAAATGTAATAATATGCCAATATTAGTACAATTATTCAAGAAAGTATATATATATACAAATTCCAATGTATTCATCAATAATTTTAATTTCCTGTGGTGTCACATCAGCTATCATTTATTTTACGAGTGTATCATATCGTCAGGAGCTGCATACCATGTTGCTTTTTCATCAATAAAGATATACATGTACTTGCATATAAAATTTGTGTTGTTGTAATTATTCAATCACAAATTTTTGCAGCTCTAATTTAGCTTGGGTATATTTCAATTTGTTCAGTATGCATAGCGAAAACCTACACAGGACCTGTACAGGTCAGTGAGGTTGTCGGCTGTACAGGCCAGTGAGGTTGTCAGCTGTACAGGCCAGTGAGGTTGTGAGCGTTATACTCATGTTTTTATGCTGTGTCGCAACATGCAGCACTCGTCCAATGAATAATGTCTTCTCCTAAAAGCTCACTCACACCCTATTCACTAAACTAACGCTGTATTTTCACATCCCGCAATCAAATAAAACGGTACCGTTTTTAATTTGTAATATTATTGATGTCATTTGTTGCAGAGCATACACACAACAACGACGGAAGAATTAGAAGAAATCCGCCTCCTATCTACTCCACACCGATACCAACAGGATGGTAACCTGTGTGACGTCATGATGGTGTCCTCACAATGCAAAAAGTTTGTCGCTCACGCTGCAGTTCTAGCCGCGGCCAGCTCTGTCCTAGAAGCTGAGCTATCTCACTGTGATCGCGGTAATTATCTCATCAAAATCCCGCTCACCTCCACCGAGACAGAAGCTCTGATCAGATACGCTTACACTGGACAATTCGGTATCTCACAGCTTGACAGCATTGAAAAATTAGCGCACTTTTGTGACCGAGGTGATTTTGAACCTCACGAGGGCTTCATCATCTCCGGTCTGGAGGACTTCGCTCGCAGAGGGTTGTTTTGTAATATGGCGTGGTATAACATGGAGGGGGAGATACAGCCGTGTCACTCATTCCTAATAGCAGCAAAATATGAATTTATGTCCCAACATATCTTCACGGGGAGCATTGTACATGTGACGGAATCTGATGGAACCTGTGCCGACACAAGTACAATGACAGCCATATCTGAAACACCTACAGTGGCGCCCTCGGGTGAATGTGTGTGTACTAGCTGTGGAGAAACGTTTGTGTCAACATCCTCGCTTGTTCCATCCCTTACAGCTGGTGAGGTAGCATATAGGGATACATGTCTATTATGTCAATCATCGCTCACCCTGTCACCCGAAGAAGGAGAATTCCCATGTATAATATGCCACAAAGTTTTTAAACTCAGACGTGAATTTGAGCAGCATAAGCGTATGCATGATGATGTTCAATTCAGGTGTCTGACGTGTAATAAGTGTTATGCGAACAAGAATAGTCTGCGAGTCCACGAGCGTCTGCATACCGACGATATGCTTTTCGAATGTGATATTTGTCAGAAATGCTTCAAAACGAAGGGTAACTTGAAGAAACATGAACATTCTCACACGGATTCCAAGCCTTATGAATGTGAAACGTGTCAGACGCATTTTAAGACTAAGTGTGGATTAAGCCGTCATAATAACTCCCAAGCCGGCTACAAGCCGCACGTGTGTGACAGGTGCGGGAAATGCTTCGGAACAACAAATGAGCTGAAGATGCATAAGGTGATTCATACGGACGACAAACCGTTTATATGTGACACGTGTGATAAAGGCTTCAAGTTAAGGACTGCTCTTAAATCACACCAGCTCACGCACGCCACGCATAAACCTTTCCCGTGCGACAAGTGTGACAAAAATTTTGCGAGTTTCACAAAACTGAATATGCATAAAATTGTTCACATTCAGGAGAAGAGTTTCCCGTGCGAGACTTGTCAAAAATGTTTTAAGACGAAGAATAAGTTGAGAGAGCATGAGCGCATACACACGGCCGACAAACCCTACACGTGTGACCAATGTCATAAAAGCTTCAAAGGTCGTCGTGACCTGTCCCAGCATCTGCTCGTCCACATCGACGATAAAGACTACACATGTCCTATATGTCAGAAATGTGTGAAGACAATGGGTAGTATAAAGCGCCACATGCTCACTCACGTGGAAGACTACAAACCTTTTGAATGCACAGAGTGTGATAAATCCTTTAAGGACAACATGACCCTAAAGCGGCACATCGCCACACATACGGGTGAGAGACTTTACACTGTGGCGTGCGCGACGTGCAAGAAACTGTTCAGAACGATCTGGGAGCTCACCAGACATCAACAACGCATGCATACTGATGATTGACCCTACGATCTGGGAGCTCACCAGACATCAACAACGCATGCATACTGATGATCGACCCTTACAGCTATAGTAGTTGTAAAATTTAAATTTTAACCCACTTGAAGTTGTGGGTCAAGTCAGCGAGATACAACTTCAGGTGGATAAAAATTCAAATTGAATAATTTGGCGGCTGAAGGGTTAAGTATAATTTCTCGACTGAAAGCTTTATTCTGATGGATTGTACCATGTATGTAATAATGTTTTTAGCTCCCGCCGTCACCGTAGGTGAGACGGAGGGAGCTATGGATTCTACCTCTGTTTTTTTTAGCCTCTTCTTTTGCCTATAACTTTGTAAGAAAATAAGCTAGGATAACAATTTTTGGTATGTGGGTTACTTCCAGGTGGATAATGGACAGGTTAAAATATTTTTAATCTGAATTCAATACGCAAGGTCGCAGAGGAGAAAATGATGATGTTACGGCGTTGGGCCGTTGGGCCGTCCGTAAACAATTCGTTTCCGGAGCATATCTCTGAAAGTACTTTTCCGATTGTCTTCAAATTTTACACACAGCACCCCTAGGGGGTCTAGTTGTGCCTTTTGGGGTATTTGAACTTTGACCTACTTCTGGTTCAGAACTATGACCGATTTAGACGTTTTGACGCGCACTTCGTTTCCAGAGCAGATCTCGAAAAGTACTGGGCCGATGACAGTCATATTGCACATACATGTTCTCTAAGGTCCCTAGTTGTGCCTTTTGAGGTTTTTGTACCTTGACCTTGAAGTTGACCCAGCACTTTGACCTAATTTATAACATTGGTAAATCCGACTGAAAGATTTTGCGGAATATCATGAAAACCGCTCAAGATAGCTACACCATTACTATAAAACAAATTGTGAGGTTTCAGGAGAGGATGCATCTTGAAAAATTTCAAGTCGATAAAATTAAAAATGGCCGCCTATCGGCCATTATTCACCTCGACAGGCCTGATATTGCGGAATATCATGAAAACCGCTCAAGATAGCTACACCATTAATATCAAATAAATTGTAAGGTTTCAGGAGAGGATGCATCTTGAAAAATTTCAAGTTAATAAAATTCAAAATGGCCGCCTATCGGCCATTATTCACATCGACAGGCCTAATATTGTGGAATATCAGGAAAACCGCTCAAGATATCTACACCATTACTATAAAACAAATTGTAAGGCTTCAGGAGAGGATGCATTTTGAAAAAAATCAACTTGTCCAAGTTCAAAATGGCCTCCTATCAGCCATTATTCACTTTCACATGGGCGATATTTGGTAAACCGTGCTAGATGGCTAGACCATTACTATAGAATTAAATGTGAGATTTCAGCTGAGGATGCATCTTGGAAAATTTTGGGTTGATCAAATTTAAAATGGCCGCCTTTAGGCCATTATTCACTTTCACATGGCCGATATTTGGTAAACCGTGCTAGATAGCTAGAAGATTACTATAGAATGAAATGTGAGATTTCAGCTGAGGATGCATCTTGAAAAATTCTGACTCGATCAAATTCAAAAAGGCCCCCTATTGGCCATTATTTACTTTCACATGCCCAATATTTTGCAAACTGTGTTAGATGTTAGTCCATTACTATAAAACAAAATTTGAGGTTTCGGGGGAGGATGCAAGTTTTTAACTAATTTATATCGAGTTCAAAATGACCGTAAATCAGCTATTAGTTAACTCGATTGGCCTGATATCGGGTAAACCGTGCCAGATAGGTAGACCATTACTGGGATACTGATTAGGATCATTAATTTCAATGGAGGTTTGCAATCTCTGACAGACTGTCTAGTTCTTATCTTACTCTTAGACTGCGCTTCTTAGACCTAGTTGTCCTGCGTCTTGATTTTTGACCTAGACTAGGACTACATTAATAACCCTACACAAAATTGCTTAATTCTAATTTGGAGCGGGAGCTGACTTATGTAGTCTTGTTTATTTTATTTTAAATATGCGAAGTTCATAAATGCAGCTGAAAAGCTATACAAATTTCACACATGCTTTAAAACCATATTGATGATATTTATAAACTTTGATTTATTGACACAGTGTGTATAAATATGTAAGAAATTTTTAAATATTTAAATCCATACATACAATAATATATCAGAATTGCTTGATGACTAACAGCCCTAATAGCTCTGAGCTATTTCATCTGATTGTCATTCACCTTGAGAAGTGTTGTTGTAACTTACAAGATAAGGCCGCTTCAAAATTTGTTTGAAAGTTATTATTCTCTTCCAAGTTGTAACTTGCTAGGCATCCTTGTATCCTTGATGTATACATATTTTAATCAATTACAAATTTGATTAGCAAATGGGCAGAATTGCATAGCATTTTGCTACGCAATATGTACAGAGCATATATCAAATAAAAGCTGAAAGCGTATTCATTGTGATGGATTATTCTGTATATTTAACCCTTTGCCTGCTGATGATGATCCTTTTAATCAGTTACATTAAATCACTGTAATTGGGAATGAAATGAGTGTTTAACCCTTTGCCTGCTGAATTATAACGTCATAAAATGCCTGAGGGCTGAATTAATTAATTTTTTCATTAAAAACAGTAATTACTGATGTCGCATCCGCGGTCTGCCAGGTGGTCGCGTTTTGGCGCCACCCACGGTGAAAGGGTTAAACATCAATATTTGCAAATCCTTAGTGTCAAAATAAACAAATCTGAGTAGTTTTCAGCCGCTTGAAGTTGTGGATCGCGGTAGCGAGACACAACTTCAAGTGGCTGAAAACTAATGAAAATTGTAATTATTTAATTTAGCAGGATAAGGGATAATAATGAATATACATCCATTTCTTCTCCTTTTTTTTCACCTTGAGATTCCCATCTCAAGGTGAAGAAAAATATGTAAGTATAATTTCTCACTGAAAAGCTCTGAATTTTTATTTGGATGAGTTGTACCACTTTCTTTTGTATGTATTTTACTTAACCCTTTTACTATCTTATGGATCTACGGCCATAATAAATGCTTAACCTTTGCAGAGCGGACTTTAGACAGCAAAATCTGACGTATATAGACGTGAGATTCTGACATCTAAAGTTGATCCCCGCTCTGTAACAATTAAAATTTCATATTGGCCCTAGACCCATAACATAGGTATTCAAAAGAAACGGAAGGAGCTAACTAAGACATTTATGATGATTTCAAATTGAAAAACTCTTTAGTCTCCATTGTTTATATAAAATATTTCAGCACCTCAAGGGTTAATGTATGCCATGTGATGAATAGATGGGAAAAGGGGTCTTAACCCTTTCAAGCCTGAATTTACCATTGTCATCTTCGTCCACTACAAGCTGCGAATTGCTGTCGCAATTCTCGACTTGCAGTGGATGAAGATGACTTGAGGTGGATGGAAAATTAAAGAAAATTGCCACATATTGGAAAAACAGTTTCATGGGAATTTTCATTCTCAAACCCTTAGTTGTAGGCAAATTAAGTCTGTTTGCAGGGATGTAAAATGATGCTTTAATGCATCGTGAGGGCTTAAAGGGTTAGCCGCTAGAGCTGACTAGTCAATTTAAGTTTATGATTGACATGAATGATCCAGGGGTCTATACACAAAAGGGCTACAGGGGTAGGGGTCTATACACTAAAGGGCTGATGGGGTAGGGGTCTATACAGTAAAGGGCTACTGGGGTAGGGGTTTATACAGTAAAGGGCTACTGGGGTAGGGGTCTATACAGTAAAGGGCTAATGGGATAGGGGTGTATACAGTAAAGGGCTACTGGGGTAGGGGTCTATACAGTAAAGGACTAATGGGGTAGGGGTCTATATAGTAAAGGGATACTGGGGTAGGGGTCTATACAGTAAAGGACTAATGGGGTAGGGGTGTATACACTAAAGGGCTACTGGGGTAGGGGTCTATACAGTAAAGGGCTACTGGGGTAGGGGTCTATACAGTAAAGGGCTGATGGGGTAGGGGTGTATACAGTAAAAGGCTACTGGGGTAGGGGTCTATACAGTAAAGGACTAATGGGGTAAGGGTCTATATAGTAAAGGGCTAATGGGGTAGGGGTCTATACAGTAAAGGGCTACTGGGGTAGGGGTCTATACAGTAAAGGGCTAATGGGGTAGGGGTCTATACACTAAAGGGCTACTGGGGTAGGGGTCTATACAGTAAAGGGCTAATGGGGTAGGGGTCTATACAGTAAAGGGCTACTGGGGTAGGGGTCTATACAGTAAAGGGCTAATGGGGTAGGGGTCTATACAGTAAAGGGCTACTGGGGTAGGGGTGTATACAGTAAAGGGCTACTGGGGTAGGGGTCTATACAGTAAAGGGCTACTGGGGTAGGGGTCTATGAAGTAAAGGGCTAATGGGGTAGGGGTCTATACAGTAAAGGGCTACTGGGGTAGGGGTTTATACAGTAAAAGGCTACTGGGGTAGGAGTCTATACAGTAAAGGGCTAATGGGATAGGGGTCTATACAGTAAAGGGCTGATGGGGTAGGGGTCTATACAGTAAAGGGCTACTGGAGTAGGGGTCTATACAGTAAAGGGCTACTGGGGTAGGGGTCTATACAGTAAAGGGCTACTGGGGTAGGGGTCTATACAGTAAAGGGATAATGGGGTAGGGGTCTATACAGTAAAGGGCTACTGGGGTAGGGCTCTATACAGTAAAGGGCTGATGGGGTAGGGGTCTATACAGTAAAGGGCTAATGGGGTAGGGGTCTATACAGTAAAGGGCTACTGGGATAGGGGTCTAGACAGTAAATGGCTAATGGGGTAGGGGTTTATACAGTAAAGGGCTAATGGGGTAGGGGTCTATACAGTAAAGGGCTAATGGGGTAGGGGTCTATACAGTAAAGGGCTGATGGGGTAGGGGTGTATACAGTAAAGGGCTAATGGGGTAGGGGTGTATACAGTAAAGGGCTACTGGGGTAGGGGTCTATACAGTAAAGGGCTGATGGGGTAGGGGTGTATACAGTAAAGGGCTAATGGGGTAGGGGTCTATACAGTAAAGGGCTGATGGGGTAGGGGTGTATACAGTAAAGGGCTAATGGGGTAGGGGTCTATACAGTAAAGGGCTAATGGGGTAGGGGTCTATACAGTAAAGGGCTAATGGGGTAGGGGTCTATACAGTAAAGGGCTGATGGGGTAGGGGTGTATACAGTAAAGGACTAATGGGGTAAGGGTCTATATAGTAAAGGGCTAATGGGGTAGGGGTCTATACAGTAAAGGGCTACTGGGGTAGGGGTCTATACAGTAAAGGGCTAATGGGGTAGGGGTCTATACACTAAAGGGCTACTGGGGTAGGGGTCTATACAGTAAAGGGCTAATGGGGTAGGGGTCTATACAGTAAAGGGCTACTGGGGTAGGGGTCTATACAGTAAAGGGCTAATGGGGTAGGGGTCTATACAGTAAAGGGCTACTGGGGTAGGGGTGTATACAGTAAAGGGCTACTGGGGTAGGGGTCTATACAGTAAAGGGCCGAGCGATCTATCAACAGTATTTATTGATGAAAACAACAGAGTCACAAAAATTCTTCGGAAATGCTTAGTGTCAGAGTCAGATTGTTGGTTTATAGCTGATCCGGGAACGATTAATGTCAGTGTCAGAATGCATGCCGTGTCAAAGCTCATTACATTGGCCTTGGTCGTGTAGGTAACGTACACAACTAACTAACTTATAACTTATAACTTAAATGCTTAAATCTTACATCTGAAGCTGAACTGTACTGTACTGTACTGTACTGTACTGTACTGTACTGTACTGTACTGTACTGTACTGTACTGTCTGTCTGTCTGTCTGTCTGTCTGTCTGTCTGTCTGTCTGTCTGTCTGTCTGTCTGTCTGTCTGTCTGTCTGTCTGTCTGTCTGTCTGTCTGTCTGTCTGTCTGTCTGTCTTTGATTATAATAATTATTGTTTTTTTCTGAATATGGATGCAGTGGGACTGCACTGCGGCCACTGCATTGCACAGTAGTGCCGCCACTGCACTGCCATGCATTGCATAGCAGTTCAGTGGGGTGCGGTACCCCTATTGTGAACTTAGTGATAAAAAAATGGCCAGCATTTCTAGCTGCCCGAGGGCTCTAAGAACTGCATTGCGTAAAAAAAGTAGAGTACAAAAAGTACAAAATCATCCTAAAATCACAGCGATGCATTAGTACTGCACTGCATTGCTATTTAATTTTGCATGCAAGTTTCTGCAGCATTTCTAATTGCCCGAGCGATCTATCAACAGTATTTATTGATGAAAACAACAGAGTCACAAAAATTCTTCGGAAATGCTTAGTGTCAGAGTCAGATTGTTGGTTTATAGCTGATCCGGGAACGATTAATGTCAGTGTCAGAATGCATGCCGTGTCAAAGCTCATTACATTGGCCTTGGTCGTGTAGGTAACGTACACAACTAACTAACTTATAACTTAAATGCTTAAATCTTACATCTGAAGCTGAACTGTACTGTACTGTACTGTACTGTACTGTACTGTACTGTACTGTACTGTACTGTACTGTACTGTACTGTACTGTACTGTACTGTACTGTACTGTCTGTCTGTCTGTCTGTCTGTCTGTCTGTCTGTCTGTCTGTCTGTCTGTCTGTCTGTCTTTGATTATAATAATTATTGTTTTTTTCTGAATATGGATGCAGTGGGACTGCACTGCGGCCACTGCATTGCACAGTAGTGCCGCCACTGCACTGCCATGCATTGCATAGCAGTTCAGTGGGGTGTGGTACCCCTATTGTGAACTTAGTGATAAAAAAATGGCCAGCATTTCTAGCTGCCCGAGGGCTCTAAGAACTGCATTGCGTAAAAAAAGTAGAGTACAAAAAGTACAAAATCATCCTAAAATCACAGCGATGCATTAGTACTGCACTGCATTGCTATTTAATTTTGCATGCAAGTTTCTGCAGCATTTCTAATTGCCCGAGCGATCTATCAACAGTATTTATTGATGAAAACAACAGAGTCACAAAAATTCTTCGGAAATGCTTAGTGTCAGAGTCAGATTGTTGGTTTATAGCTGATCCGGGAACGATTAATGTCAGTGTCAGAATGCATGCCGTGTCAAAGCTCATTACATTGGCCTTGGTCGTGTAGGTAACGTACACAACTAACTAACTTATAACTTATAACTTAAATGCTTAAATCTTACATCTGAAGCTGAACTGTACTGTACTGTACTGTACTGTACTGTACTGTACTGTACTGTACTGTACTGTACTGTACTGTCTGTCTGTCTGTCTGTCTGTCTGTCTGTCTGTCTGTCTGTCTGTCTGTCTGTCTGTCTTTGATTATAATAATTATTGTTTTTTTCTGAATATGGATGCAGTGGGACTGCACTGCGGCCACTGCATTGCACAGTAGTGCCGCCACTGCACTGCCATGCATTGCATAGCAGTTCAGTGGGGTGCGGTACCCCTATTGTGAACTTAGTGATAAAAAAATGGCCAGCATTTCTAGCTGCCCGAGGGCTCTAAGAACTGCATTGCGTAAGAAAAGTAGAGTACAAAAAGTACAAAATCATCCTAAAATCACAGCGATGCATTAGTACTGCACTGCATTGCTATTTAATTTTGCATGCAAGTTTCTGCAGCATTTCTAATTGCCCGAGCGATCTATCAACAGTATTTATTGATGAAAACAACAGAGTCACAAAAATTCTTCGGAAATGCTTAGTGTCAGAGTCAGATTGTTGGTTTATAGCTGATCCGGGAACGATTAATGTCAGTGTCAGAATGCATGCCGTGTCAAAGCTCATTACATTGGCCTTGGTCGTGTAGGTAACGTACACAACTAACTAACTTATAACTTATAACTTAAATGCTTAAATCTTACATCTGAAGCTGAACTGTACTGTACTGTACTGTACTGTACTGTACTGTACTGTACTGTACTGTACTGTACTGTACTGTCTGTCTGTCTGTCTGTCTGTCTGTCTGTCTGTCTGTCTGTCTGTCTGTCTGTCTGTCTGTCTGTCTGTCTGTCTGTCTGTCTGTCTGTCTGTCTGTCTGTCTGTCTGTCTGTCTGTCTGTCTGTCTGTCTGTCTTTGATTATAATAATTATTGTTTTTTTCTGAATATGGATGCAGTGGGACTGCACTGCGGCCACTGCATTGCACAGTAGTGCCGCCACTGCACTGCCATGCATTGCATAGCAGTTCAGTGGGGTGCGGTACCCCTATTGTGAACTTAGTGATAAAAAAATGGCCAGCATTTCTAGCTGCCCGAGGGCTCTAAGAACTGCATTGCGTAAAAAAAGTAGAGTACAAAAAGTACAAAATCATCCTAAAATCACAGCGATGCATTAGTACTGCACTGCATTGCTATTTAATTTTGCATGCAAGTTTCTGCAGCATTTCTAATTGCCCGAGCGATCTATCAACAGTATTTATTGATGAAAACAACAGAGTCACAAAAATTCTTCGGAAATGCTTAGTGTCAGAGTCAGATTGTTGGTTTATAGCTGATCCGGGAACGATTAATGTCAGTGTCAGAATGCATGCCGTGTCAAAGCTCATTACATTGGCCTTGGTCGTGTAGGTAACGTACACAACTAACTAACTTATAACTTATAACTTAAATGCTTAAATCTTACATCTGAAGCTGAACTGTACTGTACTGTACTGTACTGTACTGTACTGTACTGTACTGTACTGTACTGTACTGTCTGTCTGTCTGTCTGTCTGTCTGTCTGTCTGTCTGTCTGTCTGTCTGTCTGTCTGTCTGTCTGTCTGTCTGTCTGTCTGTCTGTCTGTCTGTCTGTCTGTCTGTCTGTCTGTCTGTCTGTCTGTCTTTGATTATAATAATTATTGTTTTTTTCTGAATATGGATGCAGTGGGACTGCACTGCGGCCACTGCATTGCACAGTAGTGCCGCCACTGCACTGCCATGCATTGCATAGCAGTTCAGTGGGGTGCGGTACCCCTATTGTGAACTTAGTGATAAAAAAATGGCCAGCATTTCTAGCTGCCCGAGGGCTCTAAGAACTGCATTGCGTAAAAAAAGTAGAGTACAAAAAGTACAAAATCATCCTAAAATCACAGCGATGCATTAGTACTGCACTGCATTGCTATTTAATTTTGCATGCAAGTTTCTGCAGCATTTCTAATTGCCCGAGCGATCTATCAACAGTATTTATTGATGAAAACAACAGAGTCACAAAAATTCTTCGGAAATGCTTAGTGTCAGAGTCAGATTGTTGGTTTATAGCTGATCCGGGAACGATTAATGTCAGTGTCAGAATGCATGCCGTGTCAAAGCTCATTACATTGGCCTTGGTCGTGTAGGTAACGTACACAACTAACTAACTTATAACTTATAACTTAAATGCTTAAATCTTACATCTGAAGCTGAACTGTACTGTACTGTACTGTACTGTACTGTACTGTACTGTACTGTACTGTACTGTACTGTCTGTCTGTCTGTCTGTCTGTCTGTCTGTCTGTCTGTCTGTCTGTCTGTCTGTCTGTCTGTCTGTCTGTCTGTCTTTGATTATAATAATTATTGTTTTTTTCTGAATATGGATGCAGTGGGACTGCACTGCGGCCACTGCATTGCACAGTAGTGCCGCCACTGCACTGCCATGCATTGCATAGCAGTTCAGTGGGGTGCGGTACCCCTATTGTGAACTTAGTGATAAAAAAATGGCCAGCATTTCTAGCTGCCCGAGGGCTCTAAGAACTGCATTGCGTAAGAAAAGTAGAGTACAAAAAGTACAAAATCATCCTAAAATCACAGCGATGCATTAGTACTGCACTGCATTGCTATTTAATTTTGCATGCAAGTTTCTGCAGCATTTCTAATTGCCCGAGCGATCTATCAACAGTATTTATTGATGAAAACAACAGAGTCACAAAAATTCTTCGGAAATGCTTAGTGTCAGAGTCAGATTGTTGGTTTATAGCTGATCCGGGAACGATTAATGTCAGTGTCAGAATGCATGCCGTGTCAAAGCTCATTACATTGGCCTTGGTCGTGTAGGTAACGTACACAACTAACTAACTTATAACTTATAACTTAAATGCTTAAATCTTACATCTGAAGCTGAACTGTACTGTACTGTACTGTACTGTACTGTACTGTACTGTACTGTACTGTACTGTACTGTACTGTCTGTCTGTCTGTCTGTCTGTCTGTCTGTCTGTCTGTCTGTCTGTCTGTCTGTCTGTCTGTCTGTCTGTCTGTCTGTCTGTCTGTCTGTCTGTCTGTCTGTCTTTGATTATAATAATTATTGTTTTTTTCTGAATATGGATGCAGTGGGACTGCACTGCGGCCACTGCATTGCACAGTAGTGCCGCCACTGCACTGCCATGCATTGCATAGCAGTTCAGTGGGGTGCGGTACCCCTATTGTGAACTTAGTGATAAAAAAATGGCCAGCATTTCTAGCTGCCCGAGGGCTCTAAGAACTGCATTGCGTAAAAAAAGTAGAGTACAAAAAGTACAAAATCATCCTAAAATCACAGCGATGCATTAGTACTGCACTGCATTGCTATTTAATTTTGCATGCAAGTTTCTGCAGCATTTCTAATTGCCCGAGCGATCTATCAACAGTATTTATTGATGAAAACAACAGAGTCACAAAAATTCTTCGGAAATGCTTAGTGTCAGAGTCAGATTGTTGGTTTATAGCTGATCCGGGAACGATTAATGTCAGTGTCAGAATGCATGCCGTGTCAAAGCTCATTACATTGGCCTTGGTCGTGTAGGTAACGTACACAACTAACTAACTTATAACTTATAACTTAAATGCTTAAATCTTACATCTGAAGCTGAACTGTACTGTACTGTACTGTACTGTACTGTACTGTACTGTACTGTACTGTACTGTACTGTCTGTCTGTCTGTCTGTCTGTCTGTCTGTCTGTCTGTCTGTCTGTCTGTCTGTCTGTCTTTGATTATAATAATTATTGTTTTTTTCTGAATATGGATGCAGTGGGACTGCACTGCGGCCACTGCATTGCACAGTAGTGCCGCCACTGCACTGCCATGCATTGCATAGCAGTTCAGTGGGGTGCGGTACCCCTATTGTGAACTTAGTGATAAAAAAATGGCCAGCATTTCTAGCTGCCCGAGGGCTCTAAGAACTGCATTGCGTAAGAAAAGTAGAGTACAAAAAGTACAAAATCATCCTAAAATCACAGCGATGCATTAGTACTGCACTGCATTGCTATTTAATTTTGCATGCAAGTTTCTGCAGCATTTCTAATTGCCCGAGCGATCTATCAACAGTATTTATTGATGAAAACAACAGAGTCACAAAAATTCTTCGGAAATGCTTAGTGTCAGAGTCAGATTGTTGGTTTATAGCTGATCCGGGAACGATTAATGTCAGTGTCAGAATGCATGCCGTGTCAAAGCTCATTACATTGGCCTTGGTCGTGTAGGTAACGTACACAACTAACTAACTTATAACTTATAACTTAAATGCTTAAATCTTACATCTGAAGCTGAACTGTACTGTACTGTACTGTACTGTACTGTACTGTACTGTACTGTACTGTACTGTACTGTCTGTCTGTCTGTCTGTCTGTCTGTCTGTCTGTCTGTCTGTCTGTCTGTCTGTCTGTCTGTCTGTCTGTCTGTCTGTCTGTCTGTCTGTCTGTCTGTCTGTCTGTCTGTCTGTCTGTCTGTCTGTCTGTCTGTCTGTCTTTGATTATAATAATTATTGTTTTTTTCTGAATATGGATGCAGTGGGACTGCACTGCGGCCACTGCATTGCACAGTAGTGCCGCCACTGCACTGCCATGCATTGCATAGCAGTTCAGTGGGGTGCGGTACCCCTATTGTGAACTTAGTGATAAAAAAATGGCCAGCATTTCTAGCTGCCCGAGGGCTCTAAGAACTGCATTGCGTAAAAAAAGTAGAGTACAAAAAGTACAAAATCATCCTAAAATCACAGCGATGCATTAGTACTGCACTGCATTGCTATTTAATTTTGCATGCAAGTTTCTGCAGCATTTCTAATTGCCCGAGCGATCTATCAACAGTATTTATTGATGAAAACAACAGAGTCACAAAAATTCTTCGGAAATGCTTAGTGTCAGAGTCAGATTGTTGGTTTATAGCTGATCCGGGAACGATTAATGTCAGTGTCAGAATGCATGCCGTGTCAAAGCTCATTACATTGGCCTTGGTCGTGTAGGTAACGTACACAACTAACTAACTTATAACTTATAACTTAAATGCTTAAATCTTACATCTGAAGCTGAACTGTACTGTACTGTACTGTACTGTACTGTACTGTACTGTACTGTACTGTACTGTACTGTACTGTCTGTCTGTCTGTCTGTCTGTCTGTCTGTCTGTCTGTCTGTCTGTCTGTCTGTCTGTCTGTCTGTCTGTCTTTGATTATAATAATTATTGTTTTTTTCTGAATATGGATGCAGTGGGACTGCACTGCGGCCACTGCATTGCACAGTAGTGCCGCCACTGCACTGCCATGCATTGCATAGCAGTTCAGTGGGGTGCGGTACCCCTATTGTGAACTTAGTGATAAAAAAATGGCCAGCATTTCTAGCTGCCCGAGGGCTCTAAGAACTGCATTGCGTAAGAAAAGTAGAGTACAAAAAGTACAAAATCATCCTAAAATCACAGCGATGCATTAGTACTGCACTGCATTGCTATTTAATTTTGCATGCAAGTTTCTGCAGCATTTCTAATTGCCCGAGCGATCTATCAACAGTATTTATTGATGAAAACAACAGAGTCACAAAAATTCTTCGGAAATGCTTAGTGTCAGAGTCAGATTGTTGGTTTATAGCTGATCCGGGAACGATTAATGTCAGTGTCAGAATGCATGCCGTGTCAAAGCTCATTACATTGGCCTTGGTCGTGTAGGTAACGTACACAACTAACTAACTTATAACTTATAACTTAAATGCTTAAATCTTACATCTGAAGCTGAACTGTACTGTACTGTACTGTACTGTACTGTACTGTACTGTACTGTACTGTACTGTACTGTACTGTCTGTCTGTCTGTCTGTCTGTCTGTCTGTCTGTCTGTCTGTCTGTCTGTCTGTCTGTCTGTCTGTCTGTCTGTCTGTCTGTCTGTCTGTCTGTCTGTCTGTCTGTCTGTCTGTCTGTCTGTCTGTCTGTCTGTCTGTCTGTCTGTCTGTCTGTCTGTCTGTCTGTCTGTCTGTCTTTGATTATAATAATTATTGTTTTTTTCTGAATATGGATGCAGTGGGACTGCACTGCGGCCACTGCATTGCACAGTAGTGCCGCCACTGCACTGCCATGCATTGCATAGCAGTTCAGTGGGGTGCGGTACCCCTATTGTGAACTTAGTGATAAAAAAATGGCCAGCATTTCTAGCTGCCCGAGGGCTCTAAGAACTGCATTGCGTAAAAAAAGTAGAGTACAAAAAGTACAAAATCATCCTAAAATCACAGCGATGCATTAGTACTGCACTGCATTGCTATTTAATTTTGCATGCAAGTTTCTGCAGCATTTCTAATTGCCCGAGCGATCTATCAACAGTATTTATTGATGAAAACAACAGAGTCACAAAAATTCTTCGGAAATGCTTAGTGTCAGAGTCAGATTGTTGGTTTATAGCTGATCCGGGAACGATTAATGTCAGTGTCAGAATGCATGCCGTGTCAAAGCTCATTACATTGGCCTTGGTCGTGTAGGTAACGTACACAACTAACTAACTTATAACTTATAACTT